>JAGFNQ010005629.1:22553-43121 GCA_024364735.1 Boesenbergia rotunda | reverse complement strand
TTCTTCTTCGTTTTCTTCGTTTTTGCTTCAATTTTTCTCCAATTCGAGGCGCGACCACCTCAACTTCAACCCTAGATCATCATCTGGATCATTGGAGATAGCTTCGGTGGAGAATTCAGCTCAAGTTTCATCCGGACAGAGTTTGTTTGAGGGTTTCGGCATGCTCTGTGGTCCGAGCACTCGAATCTCAGCCACAATCCATTTCCGATGATCTGAGCCACTTGTAGGGGTTCTCAGGTGAGCTCAGGTCTTCTCCAAATCATCATCGCAGCTCAACAAACTGAGATCGAAGGGATTCGGATTGGATTTTCCCAGCTGATGCAGTTTGAGCAGATTCGACCAACTGAGCTATTTTCCAATTGGTTTGCTGAGCTTAGGGGTTCGATGCCAGCCCTTGCTTGACGACCAAGGAGATTTTGAGCTCGGGAAGGGTTGAGGAGTAGTTTAGCTAGTTAATTTTCATTGTGTTAGCTGTAATTTCATTTCTGCAGTCTATTTTCTGTTTCTGAATTTCGTATCAGCTGTTAGTTTCATTTTCCAATTCGACTCTGTCTTAATTGAGTTTAATTTTTGCAAGTTAAGTAGATATAGTGCTTGTTAGTGAACAATTAGATTTAAATTTAGTTTGTTTTAGTTCATGTCTGCTGTTCGTATCATTTTCTGCTTTCTTTATGCACATAAATTCTGTTTCTGAGTTCCAAATTCAGTTCTGAATTTCACAGGTTGTTTCAGATTTGGTTTATGTGTTGTTTTAATTCTTGAATTAGGAAATCAGTTAGTAAGCTAATGCATTTGATCTAGGATTGCTTTACATTTAATGTTGTTACTGCATTTCTGCATCAGATTTTCAGCTTGCGTGTCAAGAGGGATCTGTAATTTCAGTTTTGTGTTCTGAATTTAAGTCAGTTACATCAGTTCTTCTTGGTTTGCGCATTCAATTTCAGTTGCTTGGTTCGTTTTGCTTTTGGTTCGAGGTTTTATTTCTGTAGTAATCGTTTCTGCATTTTTGAATTCCAATCCTGCCATTCAAGTTTTCAATTCTGCCATCCAGCTTTAATTTCAGAAATCTTCAGCTTCTTATTTCTGAAATGATACAAGTAAGCTGAGTTCTAAATTCTGAACTCATGTGCAGTTTGTTGCATTCAAAAGCAATGGATATAAATCTCTGAAATTGGGTTGTAATGTGCGTATCAGCCTTTCCTTGCATGTGCCACTTCAGTTTCTGCATCTGCACTTCATTTCTGCAATGGTTCGCGTCTGAATTTTGCATTCGAATGTTTCTGCACATGCTTTTCCTTCCTGCATATCATGGTTGCTGCTGAAATTCTACATACCGATTTGGCAATTCTGCATTTGTCTCTTGCATTCAATTAGTTCTGAATTGGCGTATCAGCTCTGATTGTGTATCAATTCCCATTCCTGCAATTTGATATCGTCTCTATAATTCAGACCATTTCTGTTTTCTCCTTCAGCTCATGTCTGCAATCTTTATGTCAGCTGATCAGAGAGGTTGCTAGTTAGTGAACTATTGTATGTGATCTCAGCTTGTTTTGTGTGTTTTGTATGCAGTTGCTTCTGAATTTCATGTCTTCGGTTTCTGAATTTTATTCATTCAAATTCCTGCACACCACCTCAATGATAGCTTGCATTAATTTCTGAACTACCTGTTTTCATTGGTGCATATCAGTTTAGAGTTTCTGACCTTTGTATCAAGGGAATATTGATTTTGCTGGATCATTCTTGAAAATCAGATTTGCGAACTTTACAACTTGCTTGCATTCGAATTGCCTTAGTTAAAGTTAATTTAATAATTGGATGAATCTTTCATTGCCATTACTTTGGTTAAGTTTGTTTGGATAATTTTCTTCCTTTCTATTACAATTTCGATTCTGATTGAAACCAAACCCAAATCACATTTGAAACCCAAAAATTCACAAACGACACATAAACGCAAGCTCGAATCACACAACATCAACTAGTCCCGAGGAAAAATACGACCTGTGGCTCGTTTACTACGTTTTCATATTTTGATTGCAAAAAGGGTTTCCAGCATTTTTATTCATATTCTAAATTCTGATGGTGGGTATTTCGGATCCATCAAAATTTTTGGCGTCGTTGCCGGGGAAGCAACTAGTTGATTTGTTTGATTTTTGCTTGTGTGCTTAGGGGCATATCATTTGATTCTATTTTCTTTTGCTTTATCTTTGGTATACGGTTGCTGCCATTTTTCTTGTTTGATTTGTGACAGGGCTGCAAGATCAAAATGTTTTCACCAGAGTTCTGTACAGAAATAAAAGAGACATTGATGGAGTTGAAATGTTGGTGTAAGGTGTTGGAATACCAACAAAAACATAAAGCTCATTCATCTACTTACCAGCGGCCGGTTCAGCCTACATTTCAGCCACCTCAACCCCAATTTCAGCAACCACAACAATTACAACAGCCACCACAGCAATTTCAACCTTTCCAGCAATTTCAGCAACCAAATCAGTTTTTTCAGCCTTTCCAAAATTTTCAGCAAAATCAACCAAATTTCCAGCCACCAAATCAGAATGGGCAGCCACAATTCCAGGGTTTTGAGCAACCAATTCAGCAATTTCAGCCCAACTTTCAGCCACCTTATCAACAAGATCAATCACTTTTTCAAGGAATTCAGCAAGGGTGTTTAAATAATCAGAATTTTCAGCAACCACCCTTCCATCAAGTTCAACCAAACCAAGAATTTCAGCATCTTAACCAAAATTTCCAGCAGCCTTTTGTAAGTTTTCAGCAAGGAAATAATCAATTTCAGCCTCAACCTCAGCCATGGCAGTAAGAATTTCAAGCTACACAGAATTTTCAACAACCTCTTCAATATTCACAGCCATACGATCCAAATTTTCAGTTTCAAAACCAGAATTTCCAGCCCACGCAATTTCAGTTTTCACCACCACAATTTCAACCTCAGATCCAAGATATCCAGGGCTATAATTCTCAGCAATTACCACCATCATTCCAGCCAAATTTTCAGCAGTTTAATCAGCCTATTCAACCATTTGATCAGCCCCCACAGCTTCCATTTCAGCATGTACAGCCTACTCTTGGTCTTCAGCAGCCTTATGTTACTTTTCAAGACCAACAAGAGCTTGAGGCTCAACAACAAAGGTTTGGGGAAATTGTGCAACAAAGAATTCAAAACCTCAGAAGGCAAATGGGACAATTGGCTAGTGATTTGAATCAGATAAAAACCCAAGAATCAGGACAACTATCTTCTCAAGCTACTTTTAATTCTGAGAGCCCCAGAGTTGGTTTTATATCAGTTCAAGGTGACCCTAGTACATGGCCAAGTCCTTCTTCAAGTGATCTTGCAATTTTGGTGGAAGATGAAGAAGAAATCATCAAAAATAGGGCACCTACAGCATGCATTCCTCCGGAGATTCCTATTCAAAATTCATTTCCAAATTTTTCAGCTCAAGAAGAAGAAACTGAAGCTCCACAGGACCATGGTCATCTTTTATTTTGTGATGATAGTATTAGTGATGGTCCTAATTTTTCTAATGTTGTTGTTGTAGATATTACTGAGGAAACATACATAGGAGATGATTCCATAGGTGTAGGGGATTGCACTAAGCCCCAGGGACCACCACAATTTACTGGTACATTAGAAGATTCAGAGAATGAACCAGAAAGTGTAGGGACTTGCTTGGTGGAAGCAAGAACCCAAGGATCACCTATTTTACTTGAGTGTCCACCAGAACCTGAACCTGAAGTGGAGCTTGAACATGATCAGGAGGAGAACACAGATACATCTACTCTTGTAGAACCTCCAGGTATTTTTCAGCACGCTCAGGTAAGTATTTCTCCTCTTTGTTCAGAAAAATTCAGCAAGGTACCTAGTGCTGACTTTATTGGTTATGATGAATTTATTGATATACCTTGTGTAGAAATTGCTTGTGCAAATCCAATAGAGGTACCAAAAATTGATTTCATTGGTCGTAATGCATTACTTGATACATCTCTTGTAGATATGGATTGCGAAATAATTTTAGAGGCACCTATAATTGATGTTGTTTGTTATGATGAATTACTTGATACATCTTTTATGGATATGGATTGTGAAAAATTTTTAGAAGTGCCTGAAATTGATGTTATTTATTGCGATGAATCTCTTGCTATATCTTATGCTGAGGTTGAATGTGAAAAACTTATGGAGGTATATGAGATTGATTTTATTGGCTGTGACACATTGCTTGATACATCCTTGATGGAACATAATTGTGATATTTCTATTGATGTGCCGAAAATTGATTTCTTTATTTGTGATGAGTTCCTGGATGCAAATTTTATAGAAAATAATTGTGAAAAATTTATTGAGGCACCAAGAATTGATTTTATTCGATATGATACAGTTTTGGATATATTTCATGCAGAGACTGATATTATTTTATTTCTTTCTGACCCTGCACGCTTGAGAGAGGTATTACATTGTTTTGCAGGGTCTAGAAGACTTCCGGAGTGGGTGCTCCATCTGAACAGACTCCAGCCTCCTGGAAGAATTTTTAAAAGGCATCAAGAAGGAGGAGTTGATTTTACTCTAATTCGAAGCACTCCATTCCTTACATGGATTTTGAACCTAAATCGCCTTCGGCCACCGGAGCAAATTTTTGTAAAGTTCAAGTGTGGGGGAGTCCTAATTCTCTCAGCCACCCATGTCCCTCCACTACCACGATGGAGGCTCCTTCTTGATAGACTCCGTCCACCAGAAATAAAGGGGAGATTGTTCTTTCTTGTATTTTCTTTTATCTAATTTTTCATTTTCATGCTTTCTAGAATTAGAATTTTCCTTTGAATTGAGTCCTTACTAATAAATGCATGAGTAGAGTAGAATGCATAGGAGTCATTGTAAATACCTTGTTATTTCTTTACGCACTTTTTCTTACATGATTAGGAATAAATGTATCCCTCTAGGTTATCTCCATAGCATTTAGAATCTCTTGGAAAATAAATTAAATTTGGTTGTTAAAAACTTAGGGTTTGAGCTCATGGATGAAATCTTGGATGCTTGAGTACTACTTTGCTTTAGATTCTTAATTGAGGACTCGAGATGAATTATTTTTGCCTAGTGAGAATTAGCCTTATATTTGTGACACACATATGTTATTGTACTCTAGAACTTGCTTAGGTTCTTTCAAAACCATATTTCAATGATTGGATCACATCTATAGAGGCTAATCACTTTGTTTACCTTTCCATATCAATTTTGGAAAAAATCATGTCTATTCTATTTGTCTTTCTTTATTCCTACTCTTAACCCGATTTTTTCTATGGATTTATTTGTTTGGGATGTTTTCTTGATGCTATTTTGCCCGAGATGGACAAAGATTTAAGTGTGGGGGAGTGACTAGTGATTTGGAATCAATTTTTATCAAGGATGCACTTCATGTCAAAAAAAAAAAATTTTTTTTAGGGTGCCAAGAATGAGTTTGAGTGAGTTGAAGTCAAAAATTAGTAAGAAGAAGTGGTCAAAGATTGACAACAATTGAAGATTCTTGATCATCATGTGAAGATCCAAGGAAGTTGAACCTCAAGTTGAATTCGGTTAAAAAAATTGGAAATGAAAATAAGTGGCACGAAAAAAAAAAAACCAAGTGCCAATTGAGTTTGGGAGGTGGCTAATGTTTTGGCATTATGTTGTAAGATGCAATTTGAGTTGAGTTGATGTCAAGAGCAAGTGAAAAAGTCAATTTAGAATTTCAGATTTAGTATAGCTGCAGTCCAAAGCAATTTGAATTCTACCCTTGTGTTTGTTGCTACAGTCAATGAGTTCTGCAATTTTCTTTTACAGCTGAACAAAACATTAGGTAATCTCTGAATTGCAGTTGTACTTTGTTCAGAAATTCAATAACACAGCAGAGTTGAATCGAAGCTGATTGAAGCAGGGAAATGCAGGAAAATCTGCAGCTGAAAATGCAAGCAGTATGTGCAGTATGTGCAGAGCTGTAATCTGCCGAGGTTGACTTGTAGCTGCTGAAATGCTACCAACTGAATGCAAAGGAGGCTGCAAGGTGCTGAAAAATTTGTGAAGAGCTATTGTGGAATCTGCAAGAAGAAGAAATTCAGAAGGTGGTTTTCCATATAAGCAGTTTGTGCAGAAATTGTGTCAACTTTTGGCTGAATTTGATTTTTCAAGGCTGTGAATCTAAGAATGAAGCACCGGAATATGTCAACAAGTGATGAGTGCATCCTTAGCTGATCAGAATTGGAAGGAATGTGGCTGCTAGGACTGATAGATCAAAACAGAAAAAAAACACAGTGAAGCTGGAATCCGAAGCACACTGAATTCAAAGCTACTAGACTGAGATACAGCTGATACCAATCAGCTTGTTTGAAGTTCATTTGGTATCAGATTAGGAGCTGTAAAACTGTGAAGAGCTAGGGGAATTGAGTGAATACAGAAATAAATTAAATGCAGAGTTAAACTAACAAGTAGCAACCCATTTGAAGCTCATGATAGTATTGGATTGTAATTGGTTCTGATCAGGATTTGGTGAAGCTGATCCCATCATAAATGAACAAAGAGAGGCTGCAGAAAAATCAGGAAATCAGCAGCTGGAAGAAAAAAAAGAGAGGAAGAAAACAGTTTGAAAAATAGAAAAACAAAGAAATAAGTGGCACACCTTTGAAATTTCGGCACCATGAAATTAGTGAAGATACTCTCATCCAAATTGAAGATCTGTTCCGCCATCATTCTGATGTCTTTAGAGAAAAGAGAAAAAGAAAAAAATCAAAAAAGAAAAGAGGAAAAATCAAGATTGGCACGCAAAATGGAAAATTGGCACAAAGGAATTAATGAGGTATCTTCACCCAATTCAAAGGCATTGTTCAAATTCTTACTCCACCACTCAGATTTGATTTGAAGAGAAGCAAAGTGCATTGGAAACATCCTTGAGCAACCAAGTCCTCCACTCCATCGAATTTTCTATTTCCTTGGCTTTTACTCTATTTCTTACCATTTTCTCTGTTTTCACTTGTTTGTATAGATGTTGATCCTAATCATGAATAATGGTGGAGATTAGATAACAAGCAAGCCTATGGTAGTGCAAAGTATGTGTGTTTGAGTGAGCTCCACTTCCATCATCAACTTAGAACTTAAGGAGAGAGCCACCAAAATTTTTCCTTGAAAGGCTAGTGAGTTAAATTCATCTCAATGACTCATGAAGGATGAAAAGGCTAAGTTGTTGATTTAAGGACGAGATACTAATCCATAGAGCTTAGATTTATGAGAATTGACGACCCTAGGTAATTTCATTTCATTTACTTTTAATTATGCTTAAGAAAATCTAGGGGATAATTATTTAGTGGTTTCGCGAGACGCTCAAGCTTAAGTGTGGGGGAGTTGATAAGTACCATTTTGTTGATTATTTTAATTGCTAAAATCCATGTTTGACCCATGTTTTACTTGCTTAATTGTGATTTTACCCTAGGTTTTAGAACTTTCTCTTATTTTGGACTTAATTGCAAATTTACACATATTTGGATTATTTAGCCACTAAATTTT
Source organism: Boesenbergia rotunda (assembly GCA_024364735.1). Lineage (NCBI taxonomy): Eukaryota > Viridiplantae > Streptophyta > Magnoliopsida > Zingiberales > Zingiberaceae > Boesenbergia > Boesenbergia rotunda. The sequence goes on along the minus strand of JAGFNQ010005629.1, from coordinate 35,584 downwards.
TGATCTATTTTTGTAGGCATGAAAGGTTCATGGACCTAGGGCACACTGGGTCAAACTTGAGTCGGAAGTGGACCCGGATCGAGTTATCAAGCTTCGGATTAATCTGGGCCGTCCGATTCAAAAGCAGCTAGATCTGAGCCATCCGGGACCATCTGAAGCAATCCGAGCTAGGGTTAGGTTTGATCAAGCACTCTGATCAAGATCTAAAGGTTTCATCCCAATCAGAGCTCATTCAACCGTTAGATCAAGCTCGGAGGGCTCTAGATCGTCCAATCAAAGATTAGGTTGATCTGGACCATCCGTTGTACATCTGGAGGATCCGAGATACCACGAGGCAGATCCTGACCCCAGATCATCATCATCAAAGTTTGGATCAAATCAGAGCAAGATCAGCCGTTGGATTTCCTCAAATCAATCTGAACCGTCCAATGCTAAGTATTTAATCAGAAACGCGCCCCAGTCTTCCTTGTCGCATCTTCGCCGCAACAGTAGTTCCTCGTTTTCTTCATTTTTGCTTCAATTTTTCTCCAATTCGAGGCACGACCACCTCAACTTCAACCCTAGATCATCATCTGGATCATTGGAGATAGCTTCGGTGGAAGATTCAGCTCAAGTTTCATCCGGACAGAGTTTGTTTGAGGGTTTCGGCATGCTCTGTGGTCCGAGCACTCGAATCTTAGCCACAATCCATTTCCGATGATCTGAGCCACTTGTAGGGGTTCTCAGGTGAGCTCAGGTCTTCTCCAAATCATCATCGCAGCTCAACAAACTGAGATCGAAGGGATTCGGATTGGATTTTCCCAGCTGATGCAGTTTGAGCAGATTCGACCAACTGAGCTGTTTTCCAATTGGTTTGCTGAGCTTAGGGGTTCGATGCCAGCCCTTGCTTGACGACCAAGGAGATTTTGAGCTCGGGAAGGGTTGAGGAGTAGTTTAGCTAGTTAATTTCATTGTGTTAGTTGTAATTTCATTTCTGCAGTCTATTTTCTGTTTCTGAATTTCGTATCAGTTGTTAGTTTCATTTTCCAATTCGACTCTGTCTTAATTGAGTTTAATTTCTGCAAGTTAAGTAGATATAGTGCTTGTTAGTGAACAATTAGATTTAAATTTAGTTTGTTTCAGTTCATGTCTACTGTTCGTATCATTTTCTGCTTTCTTTATGCACATCAATTCTGTTTCTGAGTTCCAAATTCAGTTCTGAATTTCACAGGTTGTTTCAGATTTGGTTTATGTGTTGTTTTAATTCTTGAATTAGAAAATCAATTAGTAAGCTAATGCATTTGATCTAGGATTGCTTTACATTTAATGTTGTTACTGCATTTCTGCATCAGATTTTCAGCTTGCGTGTCAAGAGGGATCTGTAATTTCAGTTTTGTGTTCTGAATTTATGTCAGTTACATCAGTTCTTCTTGGTTTGCGCATTCAATTTCAGTTGCTTGGTTCGTTTTGCTTTTGGTTCGAAGTTTTATTTTTGCAGTAATCGTTTCTGCATTTTTGAATTCCAATCCTGCCATTCAAGTTTTCAATTCTGCCATCCAGCTTTAATTTCGGAAATCTTCAGCTTCTTATTTCTGAAATATACAACTAAGCTGAGTTCTAAATTCTGAACTCATGTGCAGTTTGTTGCATTCAAAAGCAATGGATATAAATCTCTGAAATTGGGTTGTAATGTGCGTATCAGCCTTTCCTTGCATGTGCCACTTCAGTTTCTGCATCTGCACTTCATTTCTGTAATGGTTCGCGTCTGAATTTTGCATTCGAATGTTTCTGCACATGCTTTTCCTTCCTGCATATCATGGTTGCTGCTGAAATTCTGCATACCGATTTGGCAATTCTGCATTTGTCTCTTGCATTCAATTAGTTCTGAATTGGCGTATCAGCTCTGATTGTGTATCAATTCCCATTCCTGCAATTTGATGTCGTCTCTATAATTCAGACCATTTCTGTTTTCTCCTTCAGCTCGTGTCTGCAATCTTTATGTCAGATGATCAGAGAGGTTGCTAGTTAGTGAACTATTGTATGTGATCTCAGCTTGTTTTGTGTGTTTTGTATGCAGTTGCTTCTGAATTTCATGTCTTCGGTTTCTGAATTTTATTCATTCAAATTCCTGCACACCACCTCAATGATAGCTTGCATTAATTTCTGAACTACCTGTTTTCATTGGTGTATATCAGTTTAGAGTTTCTGACCTTTGTATCAAGGGAATATTGATTTTGCTGGATCAATCTTGAAAATCAGATTTGCAAACTTTACAACTTGCTTGCATTCGAATTGCCTTAGTTAAAGTTAATTTAATAATTGGATGAATCTTTCATTGCCATTACTTTGGTTAAGTTTGTTTGGATAATTTTCTTCCTTTCTATTGCAATTTCGATTCTGATTGAAACCAAACCCAAATCACATTTGAAACCCAAAAATTCACAAACGACACATAAACACAAGCTCGAATCACACAACATCAACTAGTCCCGAGGAAAAATACGACCTGTGGCCCCTTTACTACGTTTTCATATTTTGATTGCAGAAAGGGTTTCCAGCATTTTTATTCATATTCTAAATTCTGATGGACCCACATCCGTGACAACTTTAACCTAGTCTTTCGGATCCATCAGGAAGCCTTTCTAATAAGGTCAAGTATACACTACTTGGTCTGTTTAGTCTGGTGGAACTAGCCGAAGCTACCGATCCAAGACCCAAACTAGTTACACCAAAATCTTTCAAGGAGTAACTTGAAGATGAATTTTCTATAAAAGGCTTTGTCAAGGAAAGTGTTGATGATCCAATAAGGCTACGGCCAATGAAGGCCTAGTGCCTCGCCAAGACTTGGAAGCCAATTATAGAAAATCAAATTCACTTTACTATTGTTAGATTTGAATCTAACACAAATTTTAAGTAAATCTTATATTTAACACTAATTCGAAGATAAAAATAAAACATCTCACAAAACAGATAAGGTAACCTGTTTTGTCATATAGAACTGGGTGAGATGTCTAGGACCTAATAATGTTATTCAAAATTTCAAAATCAACTCAATTTTTTCTAAAATTAAATCTAAATTAACTCTATATGTTTTCCACTCAACATGTTTCAAAAATTGAATTTCATTTGTTTTCAAAATTAACTCATCAAACTAGGTCTTGATTGAATGATAACTATGATATAGGATTTGATAACTATGATCTAGGACTTGATAACTATGATCTAGGACTTGATTAATTACTGATCAGTCAAACGGGGTCAACACTGAAGTCCCTTAAGGAACTTAGACAGAGTCGGACGATGTCAAATACAGGGGGAGTTTTTTTTTTAAAAAAAATATATTCAGATGTTTCAAAAAAAACTTTGTGCTTTAAAACCATTATCATTTCAAAATGTTTTTCGAAATGGGGCTTATACTTTAAAAATTATCTTCATTTCAAATTGAATTTTCTAAAATTATCTTCTTGAAAATTACCATATTGTTATTCAAAACTATTCTTTTGATTTTAATAAACCCTAAAGACACAGAGGAAGGTTCACTTCATGATCTACAAGGACTTCTAGGATATGTCAAATTTAGGGGAAGTCTAACTCAAAAGAAGATTTTCTTACAAGTTTTTTTAGCAATTATTTGTTTTGAATTATTAAATATTTCTTATGGTCTGAACCAACCCTAAAGACTTAGAGGAAGAGTACTTGTGGTCAACAAGCTTCCTAGGACTGGGTCAAGTTTAGGGAGAGGTCAAACTGGAAGAATTGCTAATTTTAAAATAATATGTTTTCATGTACTGCATTATTTAAATCAGTCTGAAAACATAAGGGAGTTTGTTTAAATACTTTCATTTTTTAAATACTTATGGAAAATAATATTTACTTGAGTTTGAAGAATTTCCAGGACACTTAGGAAAATATCCTTGTAGTCAACAAGGTTTGCTAGGATTGAGTCAGACTGGAAAAGAAACCAAGTCAAGAAAAATATTATCTTTTAAAAATAAAATTTTTTCAAAGTACTTATGTTTTTCAAATTCATAAAATTTTTCAAAGTACTTATGTTTTTTCAAATTCATAAAATTTTTCAAAGTACTTATGTTTTAAAGACAATTGTTCAAAAGTACTTGTTTTTTTTAAGTATTTTCATTTTTCAAAATATTCAAAACAAAGTAAACTTATTGATTAAATATTTTTCGTTGATTATCATGCATGGACTCATTAAGAATATATACTTGACTCCAATTTTGTTTTTGAGCATCAATTCTTCATTCTTTCAAAATTTTGTTACTTAAAAATTATCATAATTCTTGACATTATTTTACTTAGGATTATTTTTTCACTCAATTTTTATATTTTCAAGACTCATAAGCTCGGATACATAAATTTTAAATCTCTTTCAAAACATATTTTTCAAAGAAAGTTTATCTTAGAAGCTCTCAAAAATATTTTCACTTTAACCTAAGGTTTTTTTTTAACTTAAGAATCTCCTTTGTGATACCTAGAAAATTTTGTTTCAAAATATCATTTCAAACTGAACTTATGAGTATGTTTATACTTAGAACTATTTTCAAGTATTCTTTCGAAAAGCTTCAAAGGGAAAATTTCAAATCATAAGGGAGTTTTATGCAATGTTTCAGTTTTTGCAAATTGGAAATGGTCTAAAATATAAGGAGAAGAGTTTCACATTAAGGGGGAGAGAAAGAATGAGAGAGAGAGAGAGAAGATTTTTTTTAATATTTAAATTTTCATCTCTTTTACGAAAAGTAAAACAAAAATTTCTTCAAATTTCTTTTTAAGTGCTAAGTTAATTTTTCAAAGTTCTGTCAAAATACTTCATGGGCTTTCAAGTATTTCTAGTGCTTCAAAAATTTCAATGTATTTCTATGTGTTTCAAAAAAATTTTAACTGCATGTTTTTCTCTTAAGTAAAATTTTCCTTAGTAAACAAAATTTGTCTGAGCAAAAAACCTTTTGAAAATTTTTGACAAATATTTCTAAGTAAAGTTTTTTTGGTGAAAAACTTGTCTAGAAATTTTTTAAAGATTTTGTTTTTCAAAATGTCTAAAGTGTTTCCAAACAAATTCTTCTAAGTGTGCAAAATTTTTTTGGTAAACAAATTTTTTTTCTAATTCTCAAAGTTGAAACTTTTTAAGGGAAATTTGGCTTCAAAATCTTGCCTAAGTAAATTTTTTAGTAAAATTCTTTTTGCAAAGCCTGATAAGTAAAAGTCTTTTTTTTAACAAAATTTAGGCTTGCAAAAATGGAAAATTGTCTAAGTGTAAAAAGTTTTTGTTGATGCAAATGCTTTTACTCTATTTTTGAAGAAAAAACACTTTGTCAAAAACTTAGAAGTTTTACAAAAACTCAAAACTCCATATTAGAAACCTTGTTCGCCCATGTATGTTTTTGATAGATGTCAAAGGGGGAGGAAAGGTCAAAGTTAAGTACTTTATAACACAAGTATTCAGGTTTTTGAGGGAGTATGAGAAATAAAGGATTTTTTTTTCAAATCTACACTTATTTTGCTATACATCATTGATTCTTACCTTCTTTTCTTATAAGTTATAAGATTTTCCTTAACTTTGAATTGTGTTGCCATAAATCAAAAAGGGGGAGATTGTTGGTGCAGGAAGCACCATATCGAACCTTGTTTTGATATTGGCAAAGGATTCAAAGTTAAGTATTATTTGTGATCTAATAATGTTACTCAAGTGTGCAGGAAAAGTCCTAGGAACACTAGGCACGAAGTCCTGGTTTTAAGAATTGGGCAAGAAGTCCTGGACATGGGCTGGGCACCTAAGAACTGACCAAGGGTTGGACACTAAGTCCTGGCCGAGGGCTGGGCACCGAAGACTTGGTTAGAGGAATTGGGCACTAAGACCTGCCGAGGGTTGGGCACCGAAGACCTGGTTCGAGGAATTGAGCACTAAGTCCTGGTCACGGACTGGGCACGAAGACCTGGTCAGAGGAATTGGGCAAAAGTCCAACCACAGGAGTCGGTTGGCAAAAGGTAAACTCTCCTGAGAGGAATAGGTGAGGGCGCGTTCCTCGTCGCGGGAACAGTAGGCGTCGGTTCGACTTAGGGTTCCATTTGGGAGACTCGAAGTCAAAACCAAGACAGCTACGGCTGTAAATATTAACTAATATTTTTGCTTTGGTTGTTGTGGAACTAACCATGGTTGCAGGACCGAAGGAGTGTGTGTCTGCAGCTCAGAATGCCCCAAAGGAAGGGGGTAAGAAGCTGGGCTAGGCGCCCGGGAGGTCCCGGGCGCCCAAGGTCAAAGCCAAACAAGCAAAGAAGCAAGATCGCTTCGAAATCACACTGGGCTAGGCACTCGGGAGGTCCCGGGCGCCCAAGGTCAAAGCCAAAGAGGTAATCGATGTAAATCAGCCACGAAGCCAGCGGACCAAGTCAAGCTAGGTGCCCGGAGGTCCCGGGTGCCCCAGTCAGCTCCAGAGGCCGATTCGAAGGGGATAAGCGCTGACTGAGCTGCGGATGAAGGTTCTCCGATCTGAAGGCACGTGTCAGGCGCCCCCAGCGAATCAGGCGCCCCCAGGAGCACTATAAAAGGGGCTTGACCCCAAGGCTTCAAGAACACAACTTTCTAACGCCTCCAAGCTTTTCGTTCAAGCGCTCTGCTCCGGTAAACTCCGATCTCGAGATTCCAGTGCTGATGACGACCCTCTGCTCCGGTAAACATCGGACGTCGGTAACGAAAAATGTAACTCTTTTATTTACTGCAATATTCTTGTACCAAAATCTGTAAACCTTTGCGCGATTATACAATTGCCCGCAGTAAACGGTCAAGGACTGTGAGCCTTGGAGTAGGAGCTGACCGTGACTCTGAACCAAGTAAAATACTTGTGTTCTTTGTGTGATTGTTTTATTTCCGCTGCATTTTCTCTTATTCTTATCTGAAAAAGTTTTAACGATATTCACCCCCCCTCTATCGTTTTCTCGATCCAACAGTCTAGGGCTACTCAAATTGTTAAATACGACAAACAAGGGTTAACCCCTTGTTAATCTAAATTGAATGTTTGATTTGGGTTGTGTCTAAGTTGAAGGGTTTAATGGCAATCACACCTAAACCTAAGGATGGGGTGGTGAAAGGAAAAAGTGCTAGGGGGCAAACTATAAAAGTGGAAGCCTTAATCGCTTTCCTCCTCTTTGATTCCTTCACCCACAGCCGCAAGCCCGTTGCCTTCCCCTCCTTAGATCCGCTGACACCCACCTCAACCACAGCCGATCAACCCAGATCCATTATCACTAGTCTCTCATCTCCACATCGTCTCCTCACCGGGTAGCCTCTCCATGGGTTAGGTAAGGTGCCGGGAGCTTGGTGGAGGCACCGTTCAGGTTCTCTTCTTTGAAGAGATCCACAACCGGTGAAGCATCGGGTATCGGACACGCTCGAGGTAAGCTAGGGTTTCTTTTGGTGTTTTGTTTATGGATCCTCTTGGAATCATCTAACTGGTGCATTCTCAACCTATTTGGGGGTCGATCTAGGGGTGGTGCCACTGGTGCTTTAGAATTGAATTGGGTTGGAGTTGTTCTCGTTTGAATTTCAGCAAAGCTCTAGGATCAACACTCATCTGAGGTAAGAATCTGAGTGCCCACTACCTAGATCTAATGTGGTATTCAATTTGGAGCAAGATTGTAGTTCCGGAATTGAATTCTCATTTTCTGCCGAGTGTTTTTGTTTCATTTCGTTGCGTGCGGTTGAGTGTTTCCAATTGCTATCAAGAGGACTGGTTTTGGAGTTGATTGGGATTATGATGGTTTTCGTTTATTCCTTGAATGGAATTGGTTTTGGTAGAGTTTTATAGGTTGTGTTATGTGAATCTTATGGAATTCAGCTGTAGCTTTATTTTAGAGATAGAGGTTGAGATGAATTCTGTGTAGAACTGGCTCTTGTAGGAATTTGATTAGGGATGAGATTCTGATGATGTTATTGTTAGTGATATGAGGAAGTGTCTAAGGCAATCGCCTTATGATTGTAATCATTTATTCTAATAAATGAATATTCACTATTTGAGTATACATGTTTGTGTATTTAATTGAGATCTTAAACTCATTTACTAAATGTCCACAATACAATTCACAGCATGAGAGAATTTGTGATGAATTCACAACTAGTGATTATCTCTACATGTGCAATTGTGAAGTATTGAAATTGTCCCTAGTCGATGAATTGATAAATACGGACACTATCAATTCTGTTGAGACTAGCATGAGTTATTCTCTAATCAGCTGATTCTCACTGGCTGGTGACATTGAGATGTCCGGAGATAAACATGAATGCTAGTTAAGGGAACTAGTTCATTGGAGTGACTGACTGTAAAACTTCATATGGTAGTCTACATATAGATATGTCAGTGAAGTTCTTATTGCAGCTTAAGTGCGATGTTCCTTTGACTTGCAGTGTTCAAGTCATCTTGGTCATGGAGACTTATACTTTGACATCTTAAGCAAGCGTCTCCAAAGAGGTGTGGACCCAGGATGATTGGGTATAAGCCGAAGTGCCCGAAAATGTTTGAACAGCCTACAAAGGATTCACCACTCCTTGCGAGGAGATGTATACCCGAGGCCTATCGTCGGATTGTTACTCGAAGTCTCTGGCCAGAGCATGACATGTTCAGAGTATGAATCTCTTAAATACATGAGAGTAATTAGAATCCGTAGGATGAGAAAACGTTACTTGGGCTAGGTGTGACGTAGTCAGCCTAGTGGGGACTGACACACATAGACCATGTCCTGAACCAAGTGGGTATAAGATGGTGAAGGGAATGGGGCACGATTTAGTATAGCTGCTGAAGGGTTTCAGAATTGTTTCTGAGGTCAACCGTTGATCTTTCGATTAATAGGGGATCATGATGTACTACTAGGTGTCACTCATGATCATTCTATAATTGATTAATTATAGACGGCCAACATAAATCGAAAGCCTATTTAGTCTCACACACTACGAGTAATCCGAGAGATTTAAAATGAGTTGAAAATTGGATTTTCCAATCAAGAGAGATTAAGTTTGGTTGAGCCAAACGATAAGTCGAATCTGAATTTTTCAGAGACGCATCGGAAGCGTAAAATGGGTAAGTCTTTTGAAGACTTAATAGATGAATTAAATATGTTTAATTCATTGGGGCATGGCTTGGATCGTCCGGCCAAAGAGAGCCTCCATCCTCTTTGCTTGGCCGGCCACAACAAAGGGAGAGAACCAAGTTTTTGGTTCAATTTATAAAATAAACCAAGTGTGGTTTGTTTTATAAAATGATGGATGATATAAATTTTTATATAATAAACCAAGGCTTGGTTTATTTTTCATGGAAATTAAAATGAACCATGGATTGAGTTATTTTATAAAATCAATCATGGATTGATTTACCATGATAAGGAAATTTATTCCATAGGAGAGAAGAGACTTGATTTATTTTTATCATGAATTAAACTATGATTTTAACCATGATATAAAATCAAACTTGGGATGATGGAATAAGTTATTCCATATTTGAGAGGCTTGATGGTTGAGAGGCCACTATATAAAGGACCCAAGGCAAGGCTTGGGTGATAATCGAAGAGATGAAGGCATAGGCTCTCTCCCTCTCTTTCTCTCCTTCTCTTCTCCCCTTCTTGCCGTGTGCCAACCAGCCCCAAGAAGGAGCACCAGCCGGCCGCCCCTGCCCTTTCCCTGCCAACCACCACCTGCTGCCGGAGAAGGAATCTCCGGCCATCTCTTGGCCAGAAGAAGGTGCTGCCGGAATTAGAGTTTGCCGCAAGGATCTTTTTGCCGCAAGCCTCTTCTTTTGCTTCGCCGGAATTTTGATTCCGGCCATCCTTTTGTGGTTAGTCTTCCGACTTCTCTCTTGGTTTTTCTCGTCGCGTTCTCGGAGAATCTAGTAGTTCTCGAGAACACGAACTTCGTGGCTTTGCGAAGTCATCCCGAAGATACTCGGCGTGGACGCGAATAGAGACGGAGCTTCCAAGGGACGCTTACGGTTGGATCTCGTCCCTTCCTTCGAGTTACGAGAGGTAATACGTAAATTAGTTTATGTTTCTGCAAAATCTCAAATATATAATCATGTCTACACAAGATAAAATTGCATGATTAGATGTGTGGTTAAATGATTTAGAGAAATTATTTATGCTAAACCTTCCGCTGCACGTAATTAATTTTGAAATTACGAACCCGCATCCATGTCAACATGCACCCGGTCCCAACAGTGGTATCAGAGCCAAAGTTTGTGTTCGACATAATCATATAATTGTTTTGCGGAAAGCTTTATCATGATCTCAATTTTGAAAAATTTTCAATTATGGAAACTTTCCAATTATGGTAAATTTTTGATTTAGGAATTTCAAAGTTTGGAAATCCTTATGAAATTTCGCAAACTTTTGAAGTATCTCTCTTTCTGAAATTTTATGATAATTATGAAAACTTTTCATTTTTGGAAACTTTCCAATTTTGGAAATTTCTTATTTTGAAAATTTCTTATTTTGGAAATTTTCCAATATTGGAAAAATGTATGTTTTCTTTGTACCAGAAACTTACAATTATTCTGAAAACCTTTTATTTTTGGAAACTTTCCATTTATGAAAAGCTCGCAATTTTGGGCACTTTCTTTCAAGAAAGTCTAGACAAATTATGGGAATATTAATTGGCATTTAAATTTATAATTGGAAATTAAATTATTTACAAAATTCTTTATTTTGGATTGAGCCTCGGGGAGCCGTCCAATTTAAAGTTAGTTGTTATAATTAAATTTCCTAAATTGAATTTAAATTGTTAAATGTTTAATTTGGATTGAGCCTCGGGAGCCATCCAAATTAAGTTATTGAAATTAATTTTTCATAAATAAAATATGTGATCAAATCTTGGAAATTTTGAGGTGATTCTCAAACGATAATTTCCTTATTTGATTTATGAGGTGATGCTCTTACATATTATTGTCTCCAAAATTAATTAGTAAAAATTATTTCCTATAGAGTAATTTCCTTAAATAAGATTTTCATGAAAATAATATGTGGTTGAATTAAGGGAATCTGTCTCTAATTTAATAAGATTTGATTTAGAGAAATCAAAGTCTTAAACATATTATTTCCGAAATTGATTATGATAATTCAGGAAATTGTTTCCCAAAATAATTCCTTGAATAAAGTATGAAATTAGAATTAGGAAATCCGATTCCTAATTCAATTAATGAGACTTGATAAATTAAGTCATACATACTTTATTAAGGAAATCGTTAGAACATGACATAATTATATGTCATGAATGAGCATAAAAGAAAAGGATGAGACCCAAACCTCTTACAAAATATTAAGGCCCAACACCTTCCATTAATATGGTTAGAACCGAAGTTTTGTTTCTCGTTTGGGTTGATGGACACATCCATGCCCGACTTGAACCTCAACATGTTCAAACCATGGAATTAGTTTATGATTAATATAGTTGGAGTCAGAAGCCAATCCTTAGTTTTGGTATTGGACACATCCAAGCCTGACTAAACAGTTGAATGAGCTCCAACCATATTAAAACTATTTCTTGATTAATGAGTCAGCCTTAAGCTTGGAGCATCGATTTGTTGTGCCATAGCCATGGTCGATGTAAAGAGAGGTGCAGTTGGGTGCTAGTATATTGTTGCATACTTGTTAATGAGTTAACAACCCAATGATTTATGCAAACATTCAATTAGTTGATAGCATAATGTGATAGTACATATGTATAATATTAATCGGTATAATTACCTACCTTCATAGCTAAGAATAACTTGATGGACTCTAGCCATGGTTGTTCTTATCTATGGTTGGATATCAACCTATTTGGAGATGTTCCTATGATCTCCCGAATTGATAAAAAGGGTTATTCAATTCGAAAAATAAATATGATTTAATTAATGTATATTGATGCATTCTTTATCATTCTCATCACATAACCTCAATTTGTATTTCTAGGATAATCACCTGATCATGTCTTCTCTGAATTTGCGTTCCATTTTGGACACCAATAAGCTGACTGGGCCAAACTTCATGGACTGGCTTCGAAACCTGAGGATAGTCCTCAAGGCAGAAAAGCTTGCTTATGTCCTTGAAGAATAACTTCCCAACCATCCTCCTGAAGATGCAACTCCAGACCAGTTAGTGGCCTATCAGAAAACATGTGGCCGATTCTGAACTTGCGAGTTGCATCATGCTGGCCGCTATGGTACCTGAGCTACAAAAGCAGCATGAGCATATGGATGCTCATACCATCGTCTTCCATCTTCATGAGCTGTTTGACGAGCAGGCGAGATCCGAAAGGTTTGAGGTCTCCAGACTCCTCTTCACCTCTAAGATGCAGGAAGGCACTTCTGTTTCACAGTTTGTGTTGAAGATGTTGGGGTACATTGAGCGACTAGGCACACTCGGATTTGCAATGGATCACGAACTAAGTATTGACTTAATTCTGCATTGTTTGCCCAAGAGTTACTCACAGTTTGTGATGAACTATCGGATGAACAAACTGGAGACTACCATTCCTGAGTTGCTTAACCTGCTGAAGACTGTAGAGCCTTCTGTAAAGCAGGATCAGAAGACGGTACTGTTAGTTGGTTCCTCAAAGAAAGGCTCTAAGAGGAAGCCCAAAGAACAAAATAAGGGAAGGAAAAAAAGGCCAAAAAGATTGAAAAGGCACCAAAAGGCACTTGCCATCACTGCGGCAAGGAGGGCCACTGGCGAAGAAACTGCAAGGTTTATCTTGAGTCCTTGAAGAAGAAGGCATCCGATGCCCCATCCTCTTCAGGTATCTTCGTTATTGAATGTCACTCTATTTCCTCGGACACCTGGGTACTTGATACTGGGTGTAGCTCACATATATGTAATGACATACAGGGGCTAAGGAATAGAAGAAGACTCGTCAAGGGAGAAGCGAATTTGCGAGTTGGAAATGGAGCAAAGATTGCTGCTGTTGCCATCGGAACATATTGTTGGTGCAAGTTGCATCAATGATATCTCTTTAAATGTTTTAATGTTTGGACAATACACTAAGTCAGTGATACAATGAACAGACAAAGGGGAGCAAAAGA
>JAGFNQ010005629.1:0-18532 GCA_024364735.1 Boesenbergia rotunda | reverse complement strand
CTGAGGACAGTCCTCAAGGCAAAGAAGCTTGCTAATGTCCTTGAAGATCAACTTCCCAACCGTCCTCCCGAAAGTGCAACTCCAGACCAGTTTCCTGAGTTGCTCAACCTGCTGAAGACTTTAAAGCCTTCTGTGAAGCATGATCTAAAGACGGTACTGTTAGTTGGGTCCTCGAAGAAAGGTTCTAAGAGGAAGGCCAAAGAACATAATAAAGAAAAGAAGAAAAAGACCAAAAAGATTGAAAAGAAACCAAAAGGAACTTGCCATCATTGTGGCAAGGAGGGTCACTGGCGAAGAAACTGAAAGGTTTATCTTGAGTCCTTGAAGAATAAGGCATCCGATGCCCCATCATCTTCGGGTATCTTCGTTATTGAATATCACTCTATTTCCTCAAATACCTGGGTACTTGATACTGGGTGTAGCTCACATATATGTAATGACATACAGGGGCTAAGGAATAGAAGAAGACTCGTCAAAGGAGAAGTAGATTTGCGAGTTGGAAACGGAGCAAAGATTGCTGTTGTTGCCATCGGAACATATTTGCTAAAGCTCCACACTGGACGTGTCTTAGAATTGGATAATTGTTATTTCGTTCCTTCGTTAATAAAGAACATTGTATCTATTTCATGCTTGAATGAAAATGGCTTTCATTTAACTTTTTGTAACAATTATTGTTACATAACTTTAAATGGCGTTCTTTATGGGAATGGAACTTTGTGCAATGGCATCTACACGTTAGATTTATCCAGTGACGTTTTCAATATCGAAGTTAGCAACAAACGTGCTAGAATAGATAATCGAATAGACTCCTACACTTGGCATTGCCGTCTTGGCCATGTAAGTAAGAAACGCATGACCGAATTACACCGATGTGGAATTCTGGAATCATTTGAACCCGGTTCATTTGATACATGCGAATCATGCTTAAAAGGCAAGATGACCAAATTACCCTTTTCCGGAAAAGGTAATCCAGTGGGAGAATTGCTTGGTCTAATACATACTGATGTATGTGGACCAATGTCAACTCTTGCACAAGGAGGCTATAGCTACTTCATCACCTTTATCGATGATCACTCACGATTCGGGTACGTGTTCTTGATGAAATACAAATCTGAAGTTTTTGAGAAATTCAAAGAGTTCAGAAATGAAGTAGAGAAACAGCTTGGCAAAAGTATTAAGATACTTCGATCCGATCGGGGTGGTGAATACTTAAGTCAAGAGTTTCAAGATTATCTTAGGGACAATGGGATATTGTCCCAATGGACTCCGCCGTATACACCACAGCATAGTGGTGTATCTGAGAGGCGCAACCGAACCTTGATGGACATGGTTAGGTCAATGATGAATCATGCAACTCTTCCAAAATCCTTTTGGGGCAATGCACTTAAGACAGCTGTTTACTTGCTAAACAGAGTCCCGACCAAGGTAGTCTTTACTACTCCATATGAGATATGGAATAGTAAGAAACCTCACTTAACTCACCTTAAGATATGGGGTTGTCCTGCTTATGTGAAGCGGATTGTATCAGACAAATTGGATGCTAAGTCTGATAAATGTCTATTTATTGGATACCCTAAGGAAACGAAGGGTTACCAATTCTATCATCCCTTGGAGCGAAAGGTGTTTGTTTCAAGGCATGCTGTATTTCTGGAAAAAGAATTTCTTTTACAAGAAAACAGTGGGAGTGGCATTGAACTTAATGAAGTTCAAGAAACTCCAATAGACATTACAGAGACACCTAGTCTAGACCCACAACCGATAACTCATAGTGATGAGCTATCAGTTGAACCTAAAACAACACCACCTCTTCGTAGGTCTGATAGGACACGCAGTATTCCAGAGAGATACGGATTTCTCATAAGTGAATCGAACGACGTATTACTCATAAGCGATGATGAACCTATCAGTTATGAAGATGTCCTGAAAAGTTCAGAAAGGGACAAATGGCTTGAGGCCATGAATTCGGAAATGGATTCCATGTACAAAAATCAAGTATGTGACTTGGTTAACCCACCTGAAGGGATTAAGCCCATAGGGTGCAAGTGGGTTTTCAAGATGAAAACCGACATGGAAGGTAATGTAGTTACCTTTAAGGCTAGATTAGTGGCAAAAGGATATCGTCAAAAACAAGGAATTGATTATGACGGAACCTATTCGCCAGTAGCTATGCTTAAATCCATTCGGATGCTCCTAGCCATAGCAGCTCATTATGATTATGAGATATGGCAAATGGATGTGAAAACAGCTTTCCTTAATGGAAACCTGCTTGAGGATGTATACATGATACAACCTGAAGGTTTCACATCGGTTGATAAAACCAAAGTATGCAAGCTTCGACGATCCATATATGGACTGAAGCAGGCATCTAGGAGCTGGAACATCCATTTTGATGAGACAATCAAAGAGTTTGATTTCTCACAAAATCATGACGAACCTTGTGTGTACAAGAAGGTTAGTGAGAGTGCAGTCGTATTCCTAGTATTATATGTCGATGACATATTACTTATAGGAAACGATATATCAGTTTTACAGACAGTTAAAATTTGGTTGTCCAAAACTTTCTCCATGAAAGACCTGGGAGAAGCAACCTATATCCTTGGGATTAGAATCTATAGAGATAGATCAAAACGGTTGCTTGGTCTTTCGCAGTCTACATATATAGACCGAGTGCTAAAAAGGTTTAGCATGTCGGAATCCAAGAAAGGTTACCTTCCCATTAGGCATGGGATTAACCTTTCAAAGTCTATGTGTTCGCGCACAGAAGACGAGAGGATTTGCATGAATAAGATTCCCTATGCATCCGCGATAGGATCTATCATATATGCTATGTTATGTACTAGACCCGATGTATCGTATGCTTTGAGCGTCACAAGAAGATACCAGTCGGATCCAGGAATGAATCATTGGGCGGCTGTCAAGACAATCCTTAAGTACTTAAGAAGAACAAAGGATGTGTTCCTAATATATGGAGAAGGAGATATGGTAATACGTGGGTATACAGATGCCAGTTTCCAGACAGATAAGGATGACTCCAAATCGCAGTCTGGATACGTATTTACTTTGAATGGAGGCGCAATAAGTTAGAAAAGTTCCAAACAAGACACCGTAGCGGATTCTACCACGGAAGCAGTTTGGATCAAGAAGTTTATCTCGAAACTTGAT
This sequence comes from Boesenbergia rotunda, assembly GCA_024364735.1. Lineage (NCBI taxonomy): Eukaryota > Viridiplantae > Streptophyta > Magnoliopsida > Zingiberales > Zingiberaceae > Boesenbergia > Boesenbergia rotunda. Next base: position 15,370 of record JAGFNQ010005629.1, on the reverse strand, counting down.
GAGGTTCCAACCATTGATGAAGCAGTGCCGGTTTACTGCGACAACAATGGAGCTATTGCACAAGCAAAGGAACCAAGGTCTCATCAGCGATCCAAACACGTGCTTCGCCGCTATCATCTGATCAGAGAGATTATAAGTAGGAATGACATACAAATTGAGAAAATTCCCACTGAAAGGAATTTAGCGGATCCTTTAACTAAGGCCTTGCCTCAAAGCAAGTTTGAGGGTCATGTTAGAGCCTGTGGTATTGGATACCGTAGCGATTGGCATTAGGCCAAGTGGGAGTTTGTTAGTGATATGAGAGAAGTGTCCTAAGGCAATCGCCTTATGATTGTAAACATTTATTTTAATAAATGATAATTCTCTATTTGAGTATATATGTTTGTGTATTTGATTGGGATCTTAAACTCATCTACTGAATGTCCGCAATACAACTCACAGCATAAGAGAATTTGTGATGGGATCACAACTTGTGATTATCTCTAAATGTGCAAATGTGAAGTATTGAAAATATCCCTAGTCAATGAATTGATAAAAACGGACACTATCAATTCTGTTGAGACTAGCATGGGTTATTCTCTAATCAGCTGATTTTCACTGGCTGGTGACATTGGGATGTCCGGAGATAAACATGGATGCCAGTTAATGGAACTAGTTCATTGGAGTGACTAGCTGTAAAACTTCATATGGTTATCTATAAAGATATGTCAATGAAGTTCTTACTGCAGCTTAAGTGCGATGTTCCTTTGACTTGCGGTGTTCAAGTCATCTTGGTCATGGAGACTTATACTTTAACATCTTAAGCAAGCATCTCCAAGGAGGTGTGGACCCAGGATGATTGGGTATGAGCCGAAGTGCCCGAAGATGTTTGAACAGCCTACAAAGGATTCACCACTCCTTGCGAGGAGATGTATACCCAGGCCTATCATCGGATTGTTACTCAAAACCTCTGGCCAGAGTATATCATGTTAAGAGTGCGAGTCTCTTAAATACATGAGAGTAATTAGAAATCCAAAGGACGAGAAAGACATTACTTGGGCTAGGTGTGACGTAGTCAGCCTAGTGGGGACTGACACAAATAGACCGTGTCCTGAACCAAGTGGGTATAAGATGGTGAAGGGAATGGGGCACGACTCATTAGAGCTGTTGAAGGGTTTCAGAATAATTTCTTCTGAGGTCAAACCGTTGATCTTTCGATTAATTGGGGATCATGATGTACTACTAGGTGCCACTCATGATCGTTCTATAATTGGTTGATTATAGACGGCCAACATAAATCGAAAGCCTACTTAGTCACACGCACTCGAGTAATCCGAGGGATTTAAAACGAGTTGAAAATTGGATTTTCCAATCAAGAGAAATAAGTCGAATCTGAGTTAATCAGAGGCGCAATGGAAGCTAAAATTGGCTAAGTCTTTTGAAGGCTTGTCGGGCGAATTAAATGAGTTTAATTCGCGATTGGTGGGGCTTGATTGGCCGGCCAAGGAGGGTGCCAAACCCCTTGGTTTGGCCGGCCACCTATTGGGGAGAAAACCAATTAATTTTGGTTTAATTAATAAAATAAATCTAGCGCGATTTGTTTTATTAATTATGGATAAATAAATTTGTATAAGAAAATTTATATAAATTTGTAGAAATTTATTCTTTTTATGGAAATTAAAATGATCCATGAAATGGTTTATTTTAATTTTATAAAATCAATTATGAATTGATTTTTTCATAATAAGAAAGTTTATAAATTTCTTATAAAAAAATTTATTCCATAATAAAAAGAAGAGAAGGTATTTGTTTTATTATAAATTAGTTATAATAAGACTTGGTTAAACGGAATAATTAATAAAGAGAATTTATAGGATAAATTTTCTTATAAAAATTCCGTTAAGAGGGAGACTTGGCAAGGGAGGTGCAACTATATAAAGGAACCAAAGGCTAGCCCTTAATTCCAATTAATTGGGTAATCAATTGATAGAGCTTCCTCCCTCTCTCTCTTATTCTCTCTTCTCTTCTTCCCTCTCCCTAGCTAGGGCCGGCGCCCACCTTGGACCCTAGGGCCAGTGCCTCCTTCACCTAGGGCCGGCGCATCTTCTCCTCCAAGTGGTGCCGTGAGCCATCAAGAAGAAGGAGAAGCCAACCAAGAAGAAGAAGAAGCGGATCACCTCTCCTTCCTTCCCGGAATTTAGATTCCGATTCTTGGTAGTGAGTTTCCTATCTTTTCTCTTGTTCTTCTAGTTGTGCCTTTAGAGGATCTAGTAGTTCTCGTTGGCACAAAACTCGTGACTTTCTCGTCCCTTACTTCGAGTTACGCGAGGTACTTAGTAAATTAGTTTACTTTTCCGCAAAGTTTTAATTTATGATTATGTCAACACATCATAAGGTTGCATGTTAGATACGTGGTTCAAATAATTTAGGAAATTATTTTATGCTAATTCTTCCGCTGCACGTAAAAATTTAAAATTTTACGAACCCGTATCCTTGTCGACATGCACCCGGTCCCAACACTACCAAGACGGATAACTTTAATTTATATAAAAATCCTCTCTTTTCCATGAATGCTGATAGTTTACTTAATCACTCTTGGTCAAATCTAGATATGGACACATGCCTAAGTAACTTGATTAAATCATGTATATTAATAAATTCAATTTTCAAAATGTTAAGACAAGAAAATGAGAATTTAAAAATTAAAATTGATATACTAGAAAAACTAATTAATAATCTTGCTAACTTAGAAAATCCAAAAATTTCCCCTCATTATAATTTTACTTAGTTTTTTTTTGCTTGGATTTAGAATTGGATAGTTTTAGGACAAACGGTTTAATTAAAATTTGGACAACATAGTATTGGGTGGAGGTGAGATGATAGTACGTTAAGGAAGCCCTTCTAATAAGGTCAAGTATGTCCTACTTGGTCTGTTTAGTCTGGTGGAACTAGCCAAAGCTACCGATCCAAGACCCAAACTAGTTAGACCAAAATCTTTCAAGAAGTAACTTGAAGATGAATTTTCAGTAAAAGGCTTTGTCGAGGAAAGGGTTGTTGATCCGATAAGGCTACGGCGAAAGAAGGCCTAGTGCCTCACCAAGACCTGGAAGTCAATTATTGAAAATAAAATTCATTTTACTATTGTCAGATTTGAATTTAACACAAATTTTAACTAAATCTTAGATACCTTTGTCAAAGTTAATCTTGTTGTTTTTTTTTGCTATTATATGATTTCTGGTTAACATATTTTTTTATGTCATTAGTTCATTAATGTTTAAAATCTTACATTTTCGTTCAAAATTCACTTTAATGAACTCATCAAACTATGATCTAGGACTTGATTAACTTAATTACTGATCAGTCCTCCAAGGACAACACTAAAGTTCCTAAGGCAGTTAGATAAAGTCAAATGGTGTCGGGTACAGGGGAGTGGTTTATTCTTTTAATTTTCTTTCAAAAATTGTGTTTGACAAATCACTATCTTTTTTTTAAAAAAATGTCTTTTAAAATTGTCCTTGAAAAATCACTGCCTGACAAATTACCTTCATATGTTTTGAAATTTCAAAATACATGCTAAAAGTGTGCCTATGTCTCATTTGATTTTGATAAACCCTAAAGACACAGAGGAAGGTCCACTTCATGATCTAGAAGGACTCCTAGGATGTGTCAAATTTAGGGGGAGTCTGAGTCAAAAGAAGAAATTCTGAAAAGTTTTTTTTTGATAATTATTTTGAAATTATTAGATAATTCCTTTGATCTGAACTAAACCCTAAAGACTTAGAGGAAGAGTACTTGTGGTCAACAAGCTTCCTAGGACTGGGCAAGTTTAGGGGGAGGTCAAATTAAAAGAGTTATTAAACATTTATAAATAATATATTTTCATACACTATATTTTCAAAATTTTGTCAAAAGCATAAGAAATTTGTCTCTCAAAATATTATTTTTTTAAAATGTTTTGTGGTATATAAAATCATTTTTGAAATAATATTTTCTTGAGTTTGGAGAATTTCCAGGACACTTAGGGAAATACCTTTGTAGTTAACAAGGTTTCCTAGGATTGTGTCAGACTGGAAAAAGAAACCAAGTCAAGTAAAATATTATGTTTTAAAGACAATATTTCCAAAGTACTGATATTTTTCAAAAATGTATAATATTTCTCAATAGTACTAGTAGTTTTTCGAAAAATGCATAATATTGTTCAAAAGTACTTGCATCTTTTAAAGTATTTGCATTTTTCAAAATATTCAAAACAAGTAAACTTATTGATTAAATATTTTTTTGTTGCTTATCATGCATGGACTCAATAAGAATATACACTTGACTCCAATTCTATTTTTGAGCATCAATTCTTCATTCTTTCAAAATTTTGTTACTTAGAAATTATCATAACTCTTGACATTATTTTACTGAGGATTATCTCTCACTCAAATATTTATGTTTTCAAAACCCATAAGCTCTGATACACAAATTTTAAATTTCTTTCAAAATATATTTTTCAAAAGTTCTTTATTGATATATAGCCAAGGGGGAGAGTAGAAAAAGTGAAAATTAAATTCTTCCTTAAAATTTTTCCCCCTTTTCAAAGAAAGTTTATCTTAGAAGCTCTCAAAAATATTTCCACTTTAACCTAAGGTTTTTTTTAACTTAGAATCTCCTTTGTGATACCCAGAAAATTTTGTTTCAAAATATCATTTCAAACTGAACTTATGAGTATGTTTATACTTAGAATTCTTTTCAAGTATTCTTTCGAAAAGCTTCAAGGGGAAAATTTCAAATCATGAGGGAGCTTTGTGCAATGTTTCAGATTTGCAATTGGAAATGATCTAAAACATAAGGAGAAGAGTTTTCACATTAAGGGGGAGAGAAAGAAAGAGAGAAAGGATTTTTTTTAAAATATTTAAATTTTTATCTCTTTTTCAAAAAGTAAAGCAAAAATTTCTAAGTACTTCAAATTTTTTTTGGTCCTAAGTGCTGTTAAAATTTCAAAGTACTGTCAAAATACTTCAAGTGCTTTCAAGTATTTCTAGTGTGTCAAAATTTTCTAAGTATGTCTAAGTGTTTCAAATTTTTTAAGTACATATTTTTCCTAAGTAAAATTTTTCTTAGTAAACAAAATTTGTCTGAGCAAAAACTTTTTGAAAATTTTGGCAAATGTTTCTAAGTAAAGTTTCTTTTGGTGAAAAACTTGTCTAGAAATTTCTTAAAGATTTTGTTTTTCAAAATCCCTTAAGTGTTTTCAAACAAATTCTTCTAAGTGTGCAAATTTTTTTTAACAAAATTTTCCCAATTCTCAAAGTGGAAACATTTTTAAGGGAAATTTGGCTTCAAAATCTTGTCTAAGTAAAATTTTTTTAGAATTCTTTTTGCAATGCCTTGTAAGTAAAAAAATTTTTAACAAAATTTAAGCTTGTAAAACTTTTCAAAATGGAAAATTGTCTAAGTGTAAAAAGTTTTTGTTGATGCAAATGCTTTTACTCTATTGTTGAAAAACACTTTGTCAAAAACTTAGAAGTTTTACAAAAACTCAAAACTCCCTATTAGACATGTTGTTCACCCATGTATGTTTTTGATATATGTCAAAGGGGGAGGAAAGGTCAAAGTTAAGTATTTTATAACACAAGTATTCAGGGTTCAAGGGGGAGTATGAGAAATAAAGGATTTTTTTCAAATCTACATTTATTCTATTCATAACTGCTATACTTCATTGATTTTTAACTACTGTTCTTAACTGTTATAAGTTTTTACTTAACTTTGAATTGTGTTGCCATAAATCAAAAAGGGGGAGATTGTTGGTGCCGGAAGCACCATATCGAACCTTGTTTTGATATTGGCAAAGAGTTCAAAGTTAAGTACTATTTGTGATCTAATAAAGTTACTCAAGTGTGCAGGAATGTCCTAGTTAATCTAGGCAATAAGTCCTGGCCGTGGGTTGGGCAACTAAGTCCTGATATAAGGTTAGGCAATAAGTCCTGGTCGTGGACTGGGCACTAAGTCCTGGCCGAGGGTTGGGCACCGAAGACCTAGTTCGAGGAATTGGGCACTAAGTCCTGGCCGAGGGTTGGGCACCGAAGACCTGGTTCGAGGAATTGGGCACTAAGTCCTGGCCGAGAGCTGGGCACCGAAGACCTGGTTCAAGAAATTGGGCACTAAGTCCTGGTCGCGAACTGGGTACGAAGACCTGGTGAGTAAAGCTGGGCAAAAGTCCAGCCGGAGGAGCCGGTTGGCAAAAAGGTAAATTCTCCTGAGAGGAGTAGGTGAGGACGCGTTCCCCGTCGAGGGAACAATAGGCGTCGGTTCGACCTAGGGTTCCATTTGGGAGACCCGAAGTCAGAACCAAGACAGCTACGGCTGTAATTATTGCTTATTATGTTTTTGGGACTAACCTTGTTTGCAGGGTCGAAGGACTGGTCGTCTGCAAGTGAAGGTGCTTCACTGGGCCTAGGCGCCCGAATGGAGACAGGCACCCGAATGGGCTCAGGCGCCCGTGAGGATACGGCGGCCCAAGAGTGAAGGCAAAACCCAAAACATAGCTGCAAAGCCACTGGACCAAGGCGGATCAGGCGCCCGTAAGGTCACGGGCGCCCCCATCAGCACAAGCACCCAAGTGGAGAGGATAAGCGCTGACTGAGCCCACGGATAAGGATTCACAGATCGGAGGACACGTGTCAGGCGCCCCCAACCTATCAGGCGACCGTTAGAGCACTATAAAAGGGGCTCGACCACCCTAAGGCTTCAACAACACAATTTCTCAACGCTCCAAAGCTTTTCATTCAAGTGCTACGCCCCGGAAAACTCCGACTTCGAGATTCCAACGCCGATGACGACCCTCTGCTCCGAAATACGATCCACATCGGGCGTCGGTAACGAAATGTGTAACTAGTTTCATTTCCTGCAATATTTTTGTACTCAACTTGTAAACCTTTTTGCGCGATTATAGTATTGCCCAAAGTAAACGGTCAAGGACTGTGGGCCTTGGAGTAGGAGCTGACCGCGACTCCGAACCAAGTAAAAATCTACTTGTGTTCTTGCGTGCATTCAATTATTTCCGCTGCGTTTTGCTCTTTAATTTATCCCCCCCCCCCTCTATCGTTTTCTCAATCCAACATTTACATCACTCACTTCCATTTCCTCCTATTTTCGTTATATTCATTCCTTCAGTATAAAATTCTACGACTTTGTCTTTTGAAAGTTGTATTTCTTGGATTCTTTTCTCGGCTCTGGTGCAATCGTTGGGTAATGCTTGGGCTTGCAATGAATTAGGAGACATAGTTAATCCCCGTTCATCTAATATGTTGCCGCCGGCACTGAACATCTGCTCCACAATAATAGTTGGCACTGGACAAACTAAAATATCTTTGGCAATCACGGAGAGAATAGGAAAATTTTGAGCGTTCTATGACCACCACTTTAGAAATCTTCACTATTTGTTTTATTAAAATAAAAAAAAGTGATAAAATAATTTTGAAGTTCCTGTGTGGAACTTGAGAATCCTTGTGGACGTTTCATCCATTCTTTTAATAAAAATTATGCAATAATTTCTAATATTATATATAATATTAACTGGATTAGGGGAAGAATAATCTTTAATAAGAATTAAAATGTTATAATATAAAGTTAGCATTTTTTTGTAAAACTTCTAATCTAAATTTAGGATCTAAAGCAAATACAATTAAATAAATTTCATAAATAAAATAAAAATATTTTTTCCATTTAATTTTCATAGCTAATATGCAAGAAGTTAAGACTTCATTATTAATATGTTCATTTAAGACTAATATTATACTAGAAAAATTCACTAAGTATAATAAACACCAAATAGTTGTTCGGTTACATCGTTAAATACTTTTAAAATTCAATAAATATTACAACAAGTATTTCATTGTTGTGGAAATAAATATATATTGTACGGGATCGTAGGCCAGTTAGAGGGGGTGAATAGCTTGTCACCCTTTATTCGTCGGTTTCTTCCTACATGGTTAACTTGCACAACGGAAATACTAATAATCAAAACTAAGCTAACATAGGAACAAACTGTTTAACGTGTTTAGGAGATAAAGCTCCTACTCCACGGATGTCCGTAAGGTGGACGATCCCGATCCGTTAGTAGATGATTCCCCGAAAAGCATCTAGCTAGATCGTGTAGCTCATTGTGGGTAGAGAAACCTCACCATAACCTCAACAAGAACTCCTGAGCACTAAGACTACTAATTGGCCTTTAACCAAAACCAATCTGTCAACCTTGCTTAAGCAAATCGAGCTCTCTTAAATAGAGCTCGTTGCTGATCTAGCTGTTACCAATCGTTTGGTGTCAACACCAGTTGACTGCTAGCTATCAAATTAGAATGTTACAACCCAACGTTTGAATCCAGCCGAGACCAATTGACTGCATAGAAGATCAGTCGACTGATCTCTTTGTGACCTCAACTAGTCGATTGATTCCTTTACGACCTCAACCAGTCGACTGATCCCATACTAGTCGGCTGTAAAACCCTAAACTTAGGGTTTCCCTCCCGAGTACATTTCACTCGCACTCGAACCCTCATGACTCACTTGACTCTTCTTGCAGCCTTGATCTGTTGCCTTCACACCTTCTTCATTTTGGCTCTCGTCCCTCGGATGCTTACAAGTCTACAGCTTGTCTACATGTCATCCTTCGTATATGTCTTGAAGTGCGCTTCTCTCGGCTCATCGGTGTTGCCTTGTCCACGGTCCCTTGAAAGCACCATCCTTCATCGGACCCAAAGCCGTCAAGCTAAGTCTAAGTGTATCCTGCATAACCTACACACTCGAATACACATATCAAATACAAGGGTGAACCTAACTTAAACCCTTTGCCCAAACATCAAAATACATGGTCACACGGATCATAGATTGTCTCAACAATCTCCCCCTTTTTGATGTTTGACAATACGTTTAAGTTAAGGAAAACAAATAACAAATATAAATACTAACAACATTGGACTTACGTTGCCAATGCTACACCTTGGACTTACACCGCCAATATATATGCAATGCAAATAATGCATGGATCCTATCACAAAGTATCCCCCACACCTAAACTCTCCAATAAGTTAAGATTTTCATCAACGAGTTTTTTAAGAACCTCTCCAAAGCTCCCCTTACACTGGGACTTATGAAGGGCTTTTTAAGAACCTATCACAAGGCTCCCCCATTGCCAATACATGAGTAACAATGCTCTCCCTTTACCTAAGCTCTCTCTTGCGCTAGGATTTCTTGCAAAGGTACATAAGGTTTTCCCAATTAAACCTTGATTCTCCCCCTTTGTCACACATCAAAAGGAACTTCAATAATATCTCAATTATTGAATTCTTTACACTCTAATGATCATAAACAGTGTGTATTAACCCCCCATAAGATTATACTCATGTTTACAATCATATGGACACTTTTCGACTTGCTGAAAACAGTTTCAGCATGTATCAGTCGACTGAGATAGTTACTGACTGACCCCTATTGAAAATACCTTACAGAATTACCAGTCGACTAATATCCTAATATCAATATATTTTTATATTCTGAACTCAATTTTAGAAATGTACCAATAAATCCATAAATCTACAAAAAATTTTAAATTTTGTATTGATGTTTGTGGTACCCGTGTCCACTACATTCAAAAATGTATTTATCACCAATCCCAAGTTTGACATAAAACTCAAAACTATCTAAATGGTTCAAATAAACCTTGACCTAAGTCCTAGTTTTGGCTTCCACTTGATGTATCTACCCATACCAACTCACAATGCATCTTTAACATTTGTTTATATGGTATCTATACATCTAAAACCAAATTTTCATGCAATATGATCTCAATGTCATATTTCTTGCATGAAACACAAACCCAATGTGCCAAAATCCAAGGGTTGAGACTCAAATCCTTCTCCAAGCCCTTTGACACATTTCATAGTCCATCTAGACCTCCAAGAGATATCCTCCTAAGATCCATTGACCATGGGTCTCAAATTGGCTCTTTGAGCTCCCCCATAAGCTCTTAGACTTATCCACCTCCCTAGGTGACTCAACAAATACTAGGTCACACCGATGTGCCTTCGGTAATTCTTTGCCTATAAACCTAACCTTGGACACCTTATCCTTGGTTAAGGTCTTTTTCTTGCCCTTAAATGACATTTCCTTACTATTTTTGGACTTTTCATCCTTGTCATAGTTATATGCTACCCTAGTATATATCTTTTCATTGGCCTTGGATGACCTAGATTAATATCCCAAACCCGATATATCATTATTGGGTTTTTGGCTCCCTAACACCATACCTAATCATTTAGATCCAATAGTGAATCTATCTAAGATTTTCTCCAATTTCTCAAGCTTTGCCCTCAAATCTTAATTTTTTCCTTTCTAGGTTCTTAAACCTAGAATCGACATATCCACCATGGACATCACTAGACCTACCCATTCTAAGTATGTGTCTCCCCTTCTTGGGATTTATACCTTGGTCCTTAGGTCTAATGGTTTTAGATTGATCATGATGCATGGATTGCCTAGGATTTTGATATGCATTATTAACCCTACTCCTATCATGATATTTAAATCTAAAATTTTGCATGGGAGTATAAGAAAAATTATTCTTAGCATGCATGCATAGAGGAATTTGAATTATTTTTCAAATTAGGGTTTACCTCCCTAACCCTTGTAGCTCCCCCTTGATGTGAGATTTTCTTCTTCTCCTTTTTCTCCCATTTCCTCAAATACTCTAACTTCTTGAATTCTCCCTTCTTTGAGCATTTGGTATGGTAGTGCCCCCACTCAACACATGTGAAGCATCTAGTGTGCTTCTTATCCTTCTTCTTCCTACAACCCATATTAGAATTTAAAGGAATTGAAATGGGTTTAGAGTTTACCTCCTTCTTATCCAATGGACACTTGTCCTTGTAGTGTCCCTTTTCATTGCACCCAAAGAAAGTGATGTGGTCTATTGATTTTGCTTTGGTGGAGGTGCTCGGTAGATTGACTTCTTCTTTAACCTTTGATGAGGTGGATGGTTCCTCATCTTCTTGTGGCACTTCACTTGAGGAAGTGGATGATTCTTCTTCTTCTTTCTCCTCCTCGAATGATGAGCTCATCTCCTCATCCGAATGACCCTTCTTCTCCTCTTGAACCATTTAACTCATCTCCTTGGATTCTTCTTCTTGTGGTTGTGTAGGACTTTCATGCAGAGCAATCACTTTTCTCCATAGCTCATGAGCACACTTGTACTCGCCTGCACTCCTAATCATATCATTAGGCAAAACATTAATTAAAATTAAGATTATCTTCTCATTTGCCTTTGATTGTAATTGTTGCTCGTTGTTCCAATAGTGTGGTCGGAGCTTCTTCCCATGCTTGTCTCTTGGGGCTTCGAATGGTTCTTCAATGGCTATCATTATCTCCCAATCCATATCGAATCAAGTCTTCACTCGCAACCTCTAATAGTCGAAGTTGTCGTGATCGTATGAAGGTGGAATGGTGATATCGTCCCCCAATTTTTCTTTAAATGTCATCTTCCTCTAGTGATTTGCTCTCCCGGTGGTTAGTCCGTAGACGAGCGTGTTAGTGATATGAGAGAAGTGTCCTAAGGCAATCGCCTTATGATTGTAAACATTCATTTTAATAAATGATAATTCACTATTTGAGTATACATGTTTGTGTATTTGATTGGGATCTTAAACTCATCTACTGAATGTCCGCAATACAATTCACAGCATAAGAGAATTTGTGATGGGATCACAACTAGTGATTATCTCTAAATGTGCAATTGTGAAGTATTGAAAATATCCCTAGTCAATGAATTGATAAAACAGACATTATCAATTCTGTTGAGACTAGCATGGGTTATTCTCTAATCAGCTGATTCTCACTGGCTAGTGACATTGGGATGTCCGGAGATAAACATGGATGCTAGTTAAGGGAACTAGTTCATTGGAGTGACTAGCTGTAAAACTTCATATGGTAATCTATATAGATATGTCAATGAAGTTCTTACTGCAGCTTAAGTGCGAGGTTCCTTTGACTTGCGGTGTTCAAGTCATCTTGGTCATGGAGACTTATACTTTAACATCTTAAGCAAGCATCTCCAAGGAGGTGTGGACCCAGGGTGATTGGGTATAAGCCGAAGTGCCCGAAGATGTTTGAACAGCCTACAAAGGATTCACCACTCCTTGCGAGGAGATGTATACCCAGGCCTATCGTCGGATTGTTACTCAAAGCCTCTAGCCAGAGCATGTCATGTTTAGAGTATGAGTCTCTTAAATACATGAGAGTAATTAGAAATCTAAAGGACGAGAAAGACACTACTTGGGCTAGGTGTGACGTAGTCAGCCTAGTGGGGACTGACACAAACAGACCATGTCCTGAACCAAGTGGGTATAAGATGGTGAAGGGAATGGGGCACGATTCATTAGAGCTACTGAAGGGTTTCAGAATTATATCTGAGATCAACCGTTGATCTTTCGATTAATTGGGGATCATGATGTACTACTAGGTGCCACTCATGATCGTTCTATAATTGGTTGATTATAGACGGCCAACATAAATCGAAAGCCTATTTAGTCACACACACTACGAGTAATCCGAGGGATTTAAAACGAGTTGAAAATTGGATTTTCCGATCAAGAGAAATAAGTCGAATCTGAGTTAGTCAGAGGCGCAACGGAAGCTAAAAATGGCTAAGTCTTTTGAAGGCTTATTGGGCGAATTAAATGAGTTTAATTCGCGATGGGTTCGGCTCGGTTTGGCCGGCCAAAGAGGGTGCCAACCCTCTTTGGTTTGGCCGGCCACCACTTGGGGAGAAAACCAATTTATTTGGTTTAATTAATAAAATAAATCTAGCGTGATTTGTTTTATAAATTATGGATAAATAAATTTGTATAAAGAAATTTATATAAAGAAATTTATAGAAATTTATTCTTTTTATGGAAATTAAAATGATCCATGGAATGGTTTATTTTAATTTTATAAAATCAATTATGAATTGATTTTTTCATAATAAGGAAATTTATAAATTTCTTGTAAAATTTATTCCCTAATAAAAGGAGAGATGTATTTGTTTTATTATAAAGTTAGTTATAATAAAACTAGGCTTAAACGGAATAATTCATAAGAAAATTTATAGGATAAATTTCTTATGAAAATTTCGTTAAGAAGGAGACTTGGCAAGGGAGATGCTACTATATATAGGAACCAAAGGCAAGCCTTGAATTCCTAATTGAGTTATCAAGAGATCTAGTAGTTCTCTCTCTCTCTCTCTTATTCTCTCCCTCTCTCTTCCTCCTAGGGCCGGCGCCCCTTGTTCACCCTAGGGCCGGCGTCCACCCCACCTAGGGCCGGTGCAACACCCTCCCCATCCAAGGGTTGCCGGGAGCTATCATCACCAAGAAGGAGCCAAACAAGAAGAAGAAGAAGCGGATCGCAACTCCTTCCTTCCCGGAATTTAGATTCCGTTTCTTGGTGGTTAGTTTCCTTTCTTCTCTCTTGATCTTCTAGTTGTGCCTTTAGAGAATCTAGTAGTTCTCGTCGGCACAAAACTCGTGACTTTCCGAAGTCATCCCGAAGAGAACTCGGCGTGGACGCGAATAGAGGCGGAGCTTCCAAGGGACGCTACGGTTGGATCTCGTCCCTTTTCTTCGAGTTACGCGAGGTACAAAGTAAATTAGTTTACTTTTCCGCAAAGTTTTAATTTATGATCATGTCCACACATCATAAGGTTGCATGCTAGATACGTGGTTAAAATAATTTGAGAAATTATTTTATGCTAATTCTTCCGCTGCACGTAAAAATTTAAAATTTTACGAACTCGTATCCTTGTCAACATGCACCCGGTCCCAACAGTGGTATCAGAGCCGGTTAGTGTTCGACATAATCATATAATTATTTTGTGGAAAACTTTATCATGATCTCAATTTTGGAAAATTTTTCAATTATGGAAACTTTCCAATTATAATAAATTTTTGATTTAGGAATTTCAAAGTTTGGAAATCCTCATGAAATTTCGCAAATGTTTGAAATATCCTAGTTTCTGAAATTTTATGATAATTGTGAAAACTTCCCATCTTTGGAAACTTTCCAATTTTGGAAATTTTCTATTTTAGAAATTTTTTAATTTTGGAAATATGTAAGTTCTCTTTGTACCAGAAACTTACAATTATTCTGAAAACCTATTATGAAATCTCGCAATTTTGGGCACTTTCTTTCAAGAAAGTCTAGACAAATTTATGGACAATTAATTGACAATTAAATTTGAATTGGGTTTTAAATTGTCAACAAAATTCTTTATTTTGGATTGAGCCTCGGGGAGCCGTCCAATTTAAAGTTAGTTGTTGTAATTTAATTTCCCAATTTTAAATGAAATTGTCATGTTTAATTTGGTTACGCTTCCGAAGCGGACCAAATTGAATTTACGATAAATTTCTTTTCTTTGGGTATCTGAGCCTCGGGGAGCCACCCTTAGAAAATAATTTGTTGTAATTAATTAAATCCATGAATAAAATATGATTTAAGAGGTGATGCTCTTACATATTGTTGTCTCCAAAATATATTAGGAAATGGTTTCCTATAGAGTTTTCTTAAATGAGATTTTCATGAAAATAATATGTGGTTGAATTAAGGGAATTTCTCTCTTAATTTAATAAGATTTGATTTAGAGAAATCAAAGTCTTAAACATATTATTTCCGAAATTGATTATGACAATTTAGGAAATTGTTTCCCAAAACAATTCCTTCAATAAAGTATGAAATTAGAATTAGGAAATCTGGTTCCTAATTCAATTAATGAGACTTGATAAATTAAGTCACATACATACTTTATTAAGGAAATCGTTAGTCATGACATAATTATATGTCATGAATGTGCTTAGAAAAGAAAGGATGAGACCCAAAACCCCTTACAAAATATTAAGGCCAACACCTTCCATTAATATGGTTAGAATTGGAGTTTTGTTTCTCGTTTGGGTTGATGGACACATCCATGCCCGGCTTGAACCTCAACATGTTCAAACCATGGAATTAGTTTATGAATAATATAGTTGGAGTCAGAGGTCAATCCTTAGTTTTGGTTGTTGGACACATCCAAGCCTGACTAAACGGTTGAATGAGCTCCAACCATATTAAAACTATTTCTTGATTAATGGGTCAGCCTTAAGCTTGGAGCATCGATTTGTTGTGCCACAGCCAAGGTCGATGTAAAGAGAGGTGCAGTTGGGTGCTATGTATAATGTTGCATACTTATTAATGAGTTAACAACCCAATGATTTATGCAAACATTCAATTAGTTGATAGCATAAAGTGATAGTTACATATATGTGATATGTAATCGGTATAATTACCTACCTTCATAGCTAAGAATAACTTGATGGCCACAGCCATGGTTGTTCTTATCTAA
>JAGFNQ010005628.1:0-43153 GCA_024364735.1 Boesenbergia rotunda | reverse complement strand
GTTGGGACCGGGTGCATGTTGACAAGGATACGGGTTCGTAAATTTTAAAATATTTACGTGCAGCGGAAGAATTAGCATAAATAATTTCTCAAATTATTTTAACCACGTATCTAGCATGCGACCTTATGATGTGTGGACATGATCATAAATTAAAATTTTGCAGAAAGTAAACTAATTTACTTACCTCTCGTAACTCGAAGTAAGGGACGAGATCCAACCGTAGCGTCCCTTGGAAGCTCCGCCTCTATTCGCGTCCACGCCGAGTTCTCTTCGGGATGACTTCGCAAAGCCACGAGTTTTGTGCCGACGAGAACTACTAGATTCTCCAAAGGCACAACTAGAATATCAAGAGAGAAAAGATGGAAACTAACCACCAAGTAACGGAATCAAAATTCCGGGAAAGGAAGGAAGAGTCGCGATCCGCTTCTTCTTCTTCGGCACCTTCTTGGTGGATGAAGCTCACGGCCACCCTTGGATGTGCGCCGGCCCTAGGGGAGGAGAGAGAGCCGGCCCTAGAGAGAGAGAGGGGCGCCGGCCCTAGAGAGAGAGAGAGTTAGAGAGAGAGAGGGAGCTACTAATCTCTTGATTAATTGATTGGAATTCAAGGCTTGCCTTTGGTTCCTTTATATAGTAGCTCTCCCTTGCCAAGTCTCCCCTTTAACGGAATTAACGGAATTTTTCATAAGAAATTTATCTTATAAATTTTCTTATGAATTATTCCGTTATGCCAGTTTTATTATAACTAACTTTATAATAAAACAAATACATCTCTCCTTTTAATTATGGAATAAAATTTACAAGTATAAATTTTCTTATCATGGAAAAATCAATTCATAATTGATTTTATAAAATTAAAATAAACCATTCCATGGTTCATTTTAATTTCCATAAAAAGAATAAATTTTATTTCTTTATATAATTTCTTTATATAAATTCTTTATATAAATTAATTTATTTATCCATAATTTATAAAACAAATCGCGCTTGATTTATTTTATAATAAACCAAATAAATTGGTTTCTCTCCTTGTAGTGGCCGGCCAAACCAAAGAGGGTGGGCACCCTCTTTGGCCGGCCACACAAGCCAAACCCTCGCGAATTAAACTCATTTAATTCGCCCAATAAGCCTTCAAAAGACTTAGCCATTTTAAGCTTCCGTTGCGCCTCTGATTAATTCAGATTCGACTTATTTCTCTTGATCGGAAAATCCAATTTTCAACTCGTTTTAAATCCCTCGGATTACTCGTAGTGCGTGTGACTAAATAGGCTTTCGATTTATGTTGGCCGTCTATAATCAACCAATTATAGAACGATCATGAGTGGCACCTAGTAGTACATCATGACCCCCAATTAATCGAAAGATCAACGGTTGACCTCAGAAATAATTCTGAAACCCTTCAGCAGCTCTAATGAATCGTGCCTCATTCCCTTCACCATCTTATACCCACTTGGTTCAGGACATGGTCTATGTGTGTCAGTCCCCACTAGGCTGACTACGTCACACCTAGCCCAAGTAGTGTCTTTCTCGTCCTTTGGATTTCTAATTACTCTCATGTATTTAAGAGACTCATACTCTAAACATGATATGCTCTGGCCAGAGGCTTTGAGTAACAATCCGACGATAGGCCTGGGTATACATCTCCTCGCAAGGAGTGGTGAATCCTTTGTAGGCTGTTAAACATCTTCGGGCACTTCGGCTTATACCCAACCATCCTGGGTCCACACCTCCTGGAGATGCTTGCTTAAGATGTAAAGTATAAGTCTCCATGACCAAGATGACTTTGAACACCGCAAGTCAAAGGAACATCCACTTAAGCTGCAGTAAGACTTCACTGACATGTCTATATATAGACTACCATGTGAAGTTTTACAGCTAGTCACTCCAATGAACTAGTTCCCTAACTAGCATCCATGTTTATCTCCGGACATCCCAATGTCACCAGCCAGTGAGAATCAGCTGATTAGAGAATAACCCATGCTAGTCTCAACAGAATTGATAGTGTCCGTATTTATCAATTCATCGACTAGGGATATTTTCAATACTTCACAATTGCACATGTAGAGATAATCACTAGTTGTGATCCATCACAATTCTCTCATGCTGTGAATTGTATTGCGGACATTCAGTAAATGAGTTTAAGATCCCAATCAAATACACAAACATGTATACTCAAATAGTGAATTTCATTTATTAAAATAAATGTTTACAATCATAAGGCGATTGCCTTAGGACACTTCTCTATATTACTAACAAACTCCCACTTGGCCTAATGCCAATCGCTACGGTATCCAATACCACAGGCTCTAACATGACCCTCAAACTTGCTCTGAGGCAAGCCTTAGTTAAAGGATCCGCTAAATTCCTTTCAGTGGGAATTTTCTCAATTTGTATATCATTCCTACTTATAATCTCTCTGATCAGATGATAGCGGCGAAGCACGTGTTTGGATCGCTGATGAGACTTGGTTCTTTGCTTGTGCAATAGCTCATTGTTGTCAAGTAAACCGGCACTGCTTCATCAATGGTTGGAACCACACCAAGTTCGGAGACAAACTTCTTGATCCAGACTGCTTCCTTTGCTTCTTTCGAAGCTGCGATATATTCTGCTACCGTGGTAGAATCCGCTACGGTGTCTTGTTTGGAACTCTTCCAACTTATTGCGCCTCCATTCAAAGTAAATACGTATCCAGACTGAGATTTGGAGTCATCCCTATCTGTCTGGAAACTGGCATCTGTATACCCACGTATTACCATATCCCCTTTTCCATATATTAGGAACACATCCTTAGTTCTTCTTAAGTACTTAAGGATTGTCTTGACAGCCACCCAATGATCCATTCTTAGATCAGACTGGTATCTTCTTGTGACGCTCAGAGCATACGATACATCGGGCCTTGTACATAACATAGCATACATGATAAATCCTATCACGGATGCATAAGGAATCTTATTCATGCAAATCCTCTCGTCTTCTGTGCGCGGACATATAGACTTTGAAAGGTTGATCCCATGCCTGATGGGAAGGTAACCTTTCTTGGATTCCGACATGCTAAACCTTTTTAGCACTCGGTCTATATATGTAGACTGCGAAAGACCAAGCAATCATTTTGATCTATCTCTATAGATTCTAATCCCAAGGATATAGGTTGCTTCTCCCAGGTCTTTCATGGAGAAAGTTTTGGATAACCAAATTTTAACCGATTGTAAGACTGATATATCATTTCCTATAAGCAATATGTCATCGACATATAGCACTAGGATTACGACTGCACTCCCACTAACCTTCTTGTACACACAGGGTTCGTCAGGATTTTGTGAGAAATCAAACTCTTTGATTGTCTCATCAAAACGGATGTTCCAGCTCCTGGATGCTTGCTTCAGTCCATATATGGATCGGCGAAGCTTGCATATTTTGGTTTTATCAACCGATGGGAAACCTTCAGGTTGTATCATGTATACATCCTCAAGCAGGTTTCCATTAAGGAAAGGTGTTTTCACATCCATTTGCCATATCTCATAATCATAATGAGCTGCTATGACTAGGAGCATCCGAATGGATTTAAGCATAGCTACTGGCGAATAGGTTTCGTCATAATCAATTCCTTGTTTCTGACGATATCCTTTTACCACTAATCTAGCCTTAAAGGTAACAACATTACCTTACATGTCGGTTTTCTTCTTGAAAACCCACTTGCACCCTATGGGCTTAATCCCTTCAGGTGGGTTAACCAAGTCCCATACTTGATTTTCGTACATGGAATCCATTTCCGACTTCATGGCTTCAAGCCATTTGTCCCTTTTTGAACTTTTCAGAACATCTTTATAACTGATAGGTTCGTCATCGCTTATGAGTAACACGTCGTTCGATTCACTTATGAGAAATCAGTATCTCTCTGGAATATTGCGTGTCCTATCAGACCTTCGAAGAGGTGGCGTTGTTTTAGGTTCAACTGATAGCTCATCATTATGAGTTATTGGTTGTGGGTTTAGACCAGGTGTCTCTGTAATGTCTATTGGAGTTTCTTGAACTTCATCAAGTTCAATGCCACTCCCACTGTTTTCTTGTAAAAGAAAATCTTTTTCCAGAAATACAGCATGCCTTGAGACAAACACCTTTTGTTCCAAGGGATGATAGAATTGGTAACCTTTCGTTTCATTAGGGTATCCAATAAATAGACATTTATCAGACTTAGCATCCAATTTGTCTGATACAGTCCGCTTCACATAAGCAGGACAACCCCATATCTTAAGGTGAGTTAAGTGAGGTTTCTTACTATTCCATGTCTCATATGGAGTAGTAGAGACTACCTTGGTCGGGACTTTGTTTAGCAAGTAAACAGCTGTCTTAAGTGCATAGCCCCAAAAGAATTTTGGAAGAGTTGCATGATTCATCATCGACCTAACCATGTCTATCAAGGTTCGGTTGCACCTCTCAGATACACCATTATGCTGTGGTGTATACGACGGAGTCCATTGGGACAATATCTCATTGTCCCTGAGATAATCTTGAAACTCTTGACTTAAGTATTCACCACCCCGATCGGATCGAAGTATCTTAATACTTTTGCCAAGCTGTTTCTCTACTTCATTTTTGAACTCTTTGAATTTCTCAAAAGCTTCAGATTTGTGCTTCATCAAGAACACATACCCGAATCGTGAGTGATCATCGATAAAGGTAATGAAGTAGCTATAGCCTCCTTGTGCAAGAGTTGACATTGGTCCACATACATCAGTATGTATTAGACCAAGCAATTCTCCCACTGGATTACCTTTTCCGGAAAAGGGTAATTTGGTCATCTTGCCTTTTAAGCATGATTCGCATGTATCAAATGAACCGGGTTCAAATGATTCCAGAATTCCACATCGGTGTAATTTGGTCATGCGTTTCTTACTTACATGGCCAAGACGACAATGCCACGTGTAGGAGTCTATTCGATTATCTATTCGAGCACGTTTGTTGCTAACTTCGATATTGAAAACGTCACCGGATAAATCTAACGTGTAGATACCATTGCACAAAGTTCCAGTCCCATAAAAAACGCCATTTAAAGTTATGTAACAATAATTGTTACTAAAAGTTAAATAATGACCCTTTTCATTCAAACATGAAATAGATACAATGTTCTTTATTAATGAAGGAACAAAATAACAATTATCCAATTCTAAGACACGTCCAGTAGGGAGCTTTAGCAAATATGTTCCGATGGCAACAGCAGCAATCTTTGCTCCATTTCCAACTCGCAAATTCGCTTCTCCTTTAACAAATCTTCTTCTATTCCTTAGCCCCTGTATGTCATTACATATATGTGAGCTACACCCAGTATCAAGTACCCAGGTATCTGAGGAAATAGAGTGACATTCAATAACGAAGATACCTGAAGGGGATGGGGCATCAGATGCCTTCTTCTTCAAGGACTCAAGATAAACCTTGCAGTTTCTTCGCCAGTGACCCTCCTTGCCACAGTGATGGCAAGTGCCTTTTGGTGTCTTTTCAGTCTTTTTGGCCTTTTTCTTCTTTCCTTTATTCTGTTCATTGTCCTTCCTCTTAGAACCTTTCTTCGAGGAATCAACTAAGAGCACCGTCTTTTGATCCTGCTTCACAGAAGGCTCTACAGTCTTCAGCAGGTTGAGCAACTCAGGAAACTGGTCTGGAGTTGCATTTTCAGGAGGACAGTTGGGAAGTTGATCTTCAAGGACATAAGCAAGCTTCTCTGCCTTGAGGACTATCCTCAGGTTTCGAAGTCAGTCCATGAAGTTTGGCCCAGTCAGTTTATTGGTGTCCAAAATGGAACGCAAATTCAGAGAAGACATGATTGAGTGATTATCCTAGAAATACAAATTGAGCTTATGTGAGAAGAATGATAAAGAATGCATCAATATACATTAATTAAATCTTATTTATTTTTCGAATTGAATAACCCTTTTTATCAATTCGGGAGATTGTAGGAACACCTCCAAATAGGTTGATATCCAACCATAGATAAGAACAACCATGGCTGTAGCCATCAAGTTATTCTTAGCTATGAAGGTAGGTAGTTATACCGATTACATATCACATATATGTAACTATCACTTTATGCTATCAACTAATTGAATGTTTGCATAAATCATTGGGTTGTTAACTCATTAACAAGTATGCAACAATGTACATAGTACTCAACTGTACCTCTCTTTACATCGACCTTGGCTGTGGCACAACAAATCGATGCTCCAAGCTTAAGGCTGACCCATTAATCAAGAAATAGTTTTAACATGGTTGGAGTTCATTCAACCGTTTAGTTAGGCTTGGATGTGTCCAACAACCAAAACTAAGGATTGACCTCTAACTCCAACTATATTATTCATAAACTAATTCCATGGTTTTGAACATGTTGAGGTTCAAGCCGGGCATGGATGTGTCCATCAACCCAAACGAGAAACAAAACTCCGGTTCTAACCATATTAATGGAAGGTGTTAGCCTTAATATTTTGTAAGGGGTTTTGGGTCTCATCCTTTCTTTTCAAAGCACATTCATGACATATAATTATGTCATGACTAACGATTTCCTTAATAAAGTATATATGTGACTTAATTTATCAAGTCTCATTAATTGGATTAGGAACCGGATTTCCTAATCCCGATTTCATACTTTATTCAAGGAATTGTTTTGGGAAATCATTTCCTAAATTGTCATAATCAATTTCGGAAATAATATGTTTTAAGACTTTGATTTCTCTAAATCAAATCTTATTAAATTAAGAGACAATTCCCTTAATTCAACCACATATTATTTTCATTAAAAACTCATTTATGAAAACTCTATAGGAGACCATTTTCCTAATTAATTTTGGAGACAACAATATGTAAGAGCATCACCTCTTAAATCAAATTTCCAAGATTTGATCACATATTTTATTCATGGATTAATTAATTACAACAAATTGTTTTCTAAGGGTGGCTCCCCGAGGCTCAGATACCCAAAGAAAAGAAATTTGTCGTAAATCCAATTTGGTCCGCTCTCCGAGGCGTAACCAAATTAGACATGACAATTTTATTCAAAATGGGAATTTAAATTATAACAACTAACTTTAAATTAGACGGCTCCCCGAGGCTCAATCCAAAATAAAGAATTATGTTAATAATTTAAAACTAATTTGAATTTAATTGTCAATTAATAATCCATAAATTTGTCTAGACTTTCTTGAAAGAAAGTGTCCAAAATCGCGAGATTTCATAATAGGTTTTCAGAATAATTGTAAGTTTCTGGTACAAAGAAAACTTACATATTTCCAAAATTGGAAAATTTCCAGAATAGAAAATTTCCAAAATTGGAAAGTTTCCAAAGATGGGAAGTTTTCACAATTATCATAAAATTTCAGAAACTAGGATATTTCAAAAGTTTACGAAATTTCATGAGGATTTCCAAACTTTGAAATTCCTAAATCTAAAATTTATTATAATCCGAAAGTTTCCATAATTGAAAATTTTTCCAAAATTGAGATCATGACAAAGTTTTCCACAAAACAACTTTATGATTATGTCGAACACTAACCGGCTCTGATACCACTGTTGGGACCGGGTGCATGTTGACAAGGATACGGGTTCGTAAATTTTAAAATATTTACGTGCAGCGGAAGAATTAGCATAAATAATTTCTCAAATTATTTTTAACCGCGTATCTAGCATGCGACCTTATGATGTGTGGACATGATCATAAATTAAAATTTTGCAGAAAAGTAAACTAATTTACTTTATACCTCTCGTAACTCGAAGTAAGGGATGAGATCCAACCGTAGCGTCCCTTGGAAGCTCCGCCTCTATTCGCGTCCACGCTGAGTTCTCTTCGGGATGACTTCGTAAGCCACGAGTTTTTGTGCCACGAGAACTACTAGATTCTCCAAAAGCACAACTAGAATATCAAGAGAGAAAGATGGAAAACTAACCACCAAGTAACGGAATCAAAATTCCGGGAAAGGAAGGAAGGAGTCGCGATCCGCTTCTTCTTCTTCGGCACCTTCTTGGTGGATGAAGCTCTCGGCCACCCTTGGGATGTGCGCCGGCCCTAGGGGAGGAGAGAGAGCCGGCCCTAGAGAGAGAGAGGGGCGCCGACCCTAGAGATAGATAGAGAGAGTTAGAGAGAGAGAGAGAGCTACTAATCTCTTGATTAATTGATTGGAATTCAAGGCTTGCCTTTGGTTCCTTTATATAGTAGCCTCTCCCTTGCCAAGTCTCCCCTTTAACGGAATTAACGGAATAAATATTCATAAGAAATTTATCTATAAATTTTCTTATGAATTATTCCGTTATGTCTAGTTTTATTATAACTAACTTTATAATAAAACAAATATATCTCTCCTTTTAATTATGGAATAAAATTTGTATAAAAATTTTCTTATCATGGAAAAATCAATTCATAATTGATTTTATAAATTAAAATTAAACTAATTCATGGTTCATTTTAATTTCTATAAAAAGAATAAATTTCTATAATTTTCTTTATATAAATTCTTTATATAAATCTCTTTATATAAATTAATTTATTTATCCATAATTTTATAAAACAAATTGCGCTTGATTGATTTTATAATTTAAACTAATTAAATTGGTTTCTCTCCATGTGTGGCCGACCAAACCAAAGAGGTGGGGTACCCTCTTTGGCCGCCACATCAAGCCAAACCCTCGTGAATTAAACTCAATTAATTTGCCCAATAAGCCTTCAAAAAACTTAGTCATTTTAAGCTTCTGTTGCGCCTCTGATTAATTCAGATTCGACTTATTTCTCTTGATCGGAAAATCCAATTTTCAACTTGTTTTAAATCCCTCGGATTACTCGTAGTGCGTGTGACTAAATAGGCTTTCGATTTATGTTGGCCGTCTATAATCAACCAATTATAGAACGATCATGAGTGGCACCTAGTAGTACATCATGACCCCCAATTAATCGAAAGATCAACGGTTGACCTCAGAAATTATTCTGAAACCCATCAGCAGCTCTAATCAATTGTGCCTCATTCCCTTCACCATCTTATACCCACTTGGTTCAGGACATGGTCTAAGTGTGTCAGTCCCCACTAGGCTGACTACGTCACACCTAGCCCAAGTAACGTTCTCTCATCCTTTGGATTCTAATTACTCTCATGTATTTAAGAGACTCATACTCTAAACATGTCATGCTCTGGCCAGAGGCTTTGAGTAACAATCCGACGATAGGCCTTGGGTATACATCTCCTCGCAAGGAGTGGTGAATCCTTTGTAGGTTGTTTAAACATCTTCGGGCACTTCGGCTTATACCCAACCATCCTGGGTCCACACCTCCTTGGAGATGCTTGCTTAAGATGTTAAAGTATAAGTCTCCATGACCTAGATGACTTGAACACCGCAAGTCAAAGGAACATCGCACTTAAGCTGCAGTAAGAACTTCACTGACATGTCTATATATAGACTACCATGTGAAGTTTTACAGCTAGTCACTCCAATGAACTAGTTCCCTTAACTAGCATCCATGTTTATCTCCGGACATCCCAATGTCACCAGCCAGTGAGAATCAGCTGATTAGAGAATAACCCATGCTAGTCTCAACAGAATTGATAGTGTCCGTATTTATCAATTCATCGACTAGGGATATTTTCAATACTTCACAATTGCACATGTAGAGATAATCACTAGTTGTGATTCCATCACAAATTCTCTCATGCTGTGACTTGTATTGCGGACATTCAGTAAATGAGTTTAAGATCCCAATCAAATACACAAACATGTATACTCAAATAGTGAATTTTTATTTATTAAAATAAATGTTTACAATCATAAGGTGATTGCCTTAGGACACTTCTCTCATATTACTAACAAACTGAACGAGGAAATCTCACCTCGATAATCTGAGATCTTGAAGACAAACGAATTGATGTGGTTGCGCGATCGGGAAAGGAAATTGCGAAGAAAACGATGAAGAAATGAAGAAAACTGGTGAAGAACAAGAAGAACAGTGGCTGCGACACGCGACTACTCTGGATCTGGGGAAGAAGAAGTTTAAATACTTAGCAACGGACGGCTGAGATCATTCTGGCCTCATCCAACGGTCGAATCTTCTCCAATCTGAACCAAACTCCCCAGATCTTGATCAATGACCCTGATCTACCTGTCCTTAGCTCGGATCAACCAGATCTATGGCGGATGGCCCAAATCTTCCCTTCTCTTGCTTGGATGGTTGAAACTCCTTTAAGCTTGATCCGACGGTCAGATGTGCTCCGATTGGGTTCAAACTTTCAGATCTTGTTCTGTGGTCATGATTGACTCTATCTTGAACTCGGATTGATCAGAAGTTGACAGATGGCTCAGATCTAGCCGTTCTCTTGAATGGACGACCCATATTAACCCGATGCCTGATCACCTTGATTCGGATCCAATTCTGACTCAAGTCTGATCCAATCTGATCTAGGTCCATGATCATTTGAAGCCTACAAAATTAGATTCAAATTTAATAGCCAAAATATCTCAAATATAGAAAGAATTGAATCAAAAGCCAAAATAGAGATAATTCATGAAACCTAATGTAAATGCAAACTTAAGCATATAAAAGTGGATCAAAACATGGATTTAAGAGTCTAAATTAATCATCAAAATGGTAGTTATCAACTCCCCCACACTTACTCTTGGGCGTCTCGCACAAGCCAACTAGTAAACTAAGATGTATCCCCCTATATTATTCTCAATCATAGTTAGAAGCAATTGAAAGGATATTACCTAGGGTTGCCAATTCTCAAAAATCTAAGCTCAATGGACTAGTATCTTGTCATTAAATCAACAACTTAGCATACTTCATCCTTCTTGACTCATTGAGATGAATTAAACTAAAAAAAAACCTATCAAGGGAAGTTTTAAAATGGCTCTCTTCCTAAGTCTATATTTTTGATGAAAGTGGAGCTCACTCAAACACAATCAAGGTTCTCTTGTACTACCATAGGCTTGCTTATTATCTACTCTCCACCATCATTCTTAATTTGGATCCACACCTACAAAAGCTTATTCAAATAAGTTAAAGAAATATGAAATGATAAGACTGAAAAAATAGAAATTTAATGACATTGATACCAAAGACTCATGATAAAGAAAATAAAGAGATATGATATGATAAGAAGGTATGGAAATGTAAAGAAAATGTTATGATAAGGAAATATGGAAAAGTAAAGAAAATGGAAGACTTGGATACTCAAAAATGTCTCTGTTGCACTTTGCCCCTTTGATAGTATCTTCTAGTGAATTCAGAGCTGTGGTGGAGTAGGGATCAAAGCATGACTCTTTGATGGCTGAATTTGGTGTGCCAGCGTCTTCTGATCGGTCACTGGACCGATCAGCAACTGATTGATCGGACTGAGGATTGGTCTGTACTACTCCTGATCGGTCTGGGGACCGATCAGGTGACGATCAGTAGCTAAAATCTGCAGAATTCTGAACTGCTCTGCTCGATTGGACACTGAGCTAACTCTTAAACTCAAATATAAACTTGTTCACACCTTCAAATTCAAAATCTAACCAATCACTTACTTCCACTTCATGTTTCTCTTTGTCTTTTTCTTTTCTTTTCTTTTGTTTTTAAGCTTCTTCTTTTCTTGCTGCTGCTCTGTTTCTACTCTGAATTTTTCTGATTTTGTCTCTATTTGCAGCGAAGTTGTTCTCTCTTTTTCTTTCTCTGCATCCAAATGCTTTTGTTTTTCTTCCTCATCTGCAATTCAGATTCATAACTTCAGAACTTCACAACTTGGAACTTTTCATGATAATAGAGAATTAAGTGCTCCACTTGTACACTTTTAGCTCTTGCAACCCACTTGGCACACACTACACTTGTTTTTTTTCATCTGCCACTATAAATCTGAAACATAAAATGCTAAGAAGGGATTACTTGCTTCACTTTCCATTAACTCTTTTGAAACCCAACCTTGGCACGGTTTGCTTGTAGGTTGCCAAATGCACTAATTGTAGGTCACAATGAGCACTCAAATTTAGATATTAATAAACTGAAAATCCTTGGCTCACAAACTTAAAATGTAGTAGAGGGGCCTCAAGTCGTATTTTTCCAAGGACTAGTTGTGAGTGGTTAATTCAAGCTTGCAAGTTTATTTGTCGTCAAATGTTTTGGATTTTCTAATAAAATGGGGGTTTGTTTGCGATAAGGAATGAAATAGCAATGCGGAACAAAATGAGCTTAACTAAGCAGAAATGAACTAGGAAAGTTCGGAAACTAAACTTGATCTAGTTAACAACTAAGCAATTAAATTCAAACTATAGAATTGAACTTAAAGAACTAATTGCAGGTAATAAATTGCAGAGAATTAATTGCAAGGAACTAATTGCAAGGAATTAAAACAATGCACAAATCAATACTTAAAGAGTTGACTTGAAATGTGGTAGAAACAAGCTAGAGCAATTTGAAACAATTCATGTTTAAAACCAAAATAATCCTAATTAAACATCAAATCAGTTCATATCCAAAACTTCCCTTTGCCGTCACACAAAGGTTGAGCTATGAACCCCCTAGCTCAAAAACCAATGAAGAAGACACTTCCTAGCTCATTTTGCTAGTTCTACTCTCCTGATCGGTCAACCGACCGATTAGGTCCTCTTTTGATCGGTCACGGGACCGATCAGAGACATCTCTATCCGGTCACGTGATCGGTCAGAAGCTGCAACGCTACCACCGAACTCTCCCTTCTCAATCGGCTGGACAGCGATCGGACTCAGAATCAATCAAAACGCTTTGAGAACCCCTCTCAACGCTTCAAAAGCTCTAGCCGAGGAGATTTTTATATCCAGCAATCGACAATGGATCGATCAGTGAAAACAAGGCTCTGGTGAAACCCTCACCGAGTTCCTTCAGCTGCACGAATTGGTTAGCAAAACTGAACGAGGAACTCTCACCTCGATGATCTGAGATCTTGAAGACAAACGAATTGATGTGGCCATGTGATCGGGAAAGGAAATTGCGAAGAAAATGAAGATGAAATGAAGAAAACTGGTGAAGAACAGGAAGTGCTTAAAAACTTGGCTTGAAATGTAGTTGGAACAAACTAAGCTATGTGAAGAAAATAAATGCTTGGAAAAACAATTATCCTAGATTAAAGCATCAAATCAGTTCAGCACAAGACTTCCCTTTGCCGTCACACAAAGGATAAGCTAGAAACCCTCTTGGCTCAAGAATCAGCGAAGGAATACTCTCTAGATCAATCTGCTGTGAATTGGCTCTCCTTATCAGTCAACTGACCGATCAGGACCTATTCTGATCGGTCACGAGACTGATCAGAGTCATCTCTGTCCGATCAAGTGGTCCGAGCAGTGA
Organism: Boesenbergia rotunda; assembly: GCA_024364735.1. Lineage (NCBI taxonomy): Eukaryota > Viridiplantae > Streptophyta > Magnoliopsida > Zingiberales > Zingiberaceae > Boesenbergia > Boesenbergia rotunda. Next base: position 29,841 of record JAGFNQ010005628.1, on the reverse strand, counting down.
CTGGATACTGCCTCCGATCTCGTCCTCCTCGAGTGGCTAGCTTGCGATCGATCTCAGAAGCTCTTAAAAGCCCTTTAGAGAACCCCTCTGCGTTGGTTTGACTGCTCCGGACGATGGAAATCTGCCATCAACAAGGCTCGATCGGCAAAAGCAGCAGCTCCGGCGAAACCCTCTCCTAAGCTTCCAGAAACCAATTTCGATTAGCAAACTAATAAGAAATCATACCTTGATGATTCGAAATCTTGAGGAGAAACAGATCTGATGTGTTGGTCGCGCGATCTGAAGAAAACCAATGAAGAACATATGAAGAACTGGAAAGGAAACTACGATCTGCGCTACTCTGCTCCTACGCGACGACGATGCTTGGTGGAGAGGAGAAGTCTGTTTTAATTAATCCAATTTGAAATTGAACGGCTGTGATTGTTTCGGACTCATCCAACGGTCGTATCTTCTCCGATCTGAACCAAAGTCCCCAGATCTTGATCAATGGTCCTGATCTACCTGTTCTTAGCTCGGATCAACCAGATCTATGGCAGATGGCTCAGATCTTCCCTTCTCTTGCTTGGATGGTTGAAACTACTTTAATCTTGATACGATGATCAGATGTGCTCCGTTTGGGTTCAAACTTTCAGATCTTGATTTGGGGTCATGATTAGCCCTATCCTGATCTCGGATTGATCAGAAACACACAGATGGCTCAGATCTAGCCGTTTCTTGATCGGATGACCCATATTAATCCGATGCTTGATCACCTAGATCCGGATCCAATTATGACTCAAGTCTGATCCAATCTGATCTAGGTCCATGATCATTTGAAGCCTACAAAATTAGATTCAAATTTAATGCCCAAAATATCTCAAATATAGAAAGAATAGAATCAAAAGCCAAAATAGAGATAATTTATGAAACCTAATGTAAATGCAAACTTAAGCATATAAAAGTGGACCAAAACATGGATTTGAGAGCCTAAATTAATCATCAAAATGGTAGTTATCAGGCGGCCTCAGAGGTAGCCAAGGAAGCTGTATGGCTCAGGAACTTCATGATGGACTTGGATGTGATTCCTGGTTTGCCCAGATCTATCACAATCTATTGTGATAACAGTGGTGCAGTTGCAAACTCGAAGGAACCATAAGCCCATAAGGCGAGTAAACACATAGAGCGGAAGTACCACCTGATACGAGAAATCGTAAAGCGAGGAGAAGTAGCTATCACCAAGATTGCATCGGAGGACAACCTGGCGGATCCTTTCACTAATGCTCTTCCAGCAAGAGCTTTTGACGACATGTGGAGGATATGGGAGTCAGATGTATGCAGTGAGAGAACAGCAGAGTCTTTGAGTATAAGTGGGAGATTGTTAGATGTGTACACTAAAAGACTTGCTCTTTTTATATATATGATCATCTGCATTTTGAAAAGAGAATCACAATAACACAGATGCGTATTTATATTAGTATATGCATAAAAGTCCTTTACTTTGCATTGTAGATAACATGGTGTGTGGTGACACACAGAAGATCATGTTATCAGTTCCTTGCATAGTGTATGTAGAGGCTCACAGCTGAGATGGAATTAGACAAACTATCAGGACGGTTGTAGTGTAATTAGGTGTGGTTTGTCTTGACCATAGAATTACACTAGTGTGCTTTGTGTGCATCGAACAGGACCAAAAGCAGAGGTCATCCAATTTGTACTGACTTAATCATTTGATTAGACCTCGGATTATTATGGAGTACAATCCCTAAATCCCGATATAATAACGGGCACGTATAGTTAATATTTATTTCTTTGATTTACCAATGAGCAGATTTATTCTGCTAAATCATAAGCATGATAAGTTGGGAAATAATATTAATTATATGGTATGCCATTGACTATTGACGGAATCCATGTCCTGGTGAGTCGAGATGATGATGCCCCCTTGATGAGCTCATAAGGTTTATCATGTTAAACCCTGCAGGTGGATTTGATCCAACATGATTATAAGGTTGAGTGATATTAGTCAAGGAGCCAGAAGTTGATTAATTAAAATTGTCAATAATTTAAATTAATCGATAGGCATTCGGTATCTTAAACACGGGAGGATGAATGTGCTCATAATAAGTGGAGCCCATATGAAAATATGGGGGTTGGTGAGGAAGTTCAATGGAGATCCTTTAGTGGAATGAATCTTCATTAATCAATTAGTTTTATATCCTTTAGTGGGCTAAGACCCAACTCCTCCTCTTGGTCCTTGCCTTAGCCCTATATATACCCCATTGGATCATGAAACCAAGCCTAGCAATTCCAATTGATCACAACCCAAAGCTCTCTCCTCTCCTCTCTCTCCTAGGGCATCCGGTCGACGTAAGGAAGAGGAGAGGTTCTCCTCTTCTCTTCTTCCTCCTTGCTTCACCATCTCTCGGCCGAAGCTTACATAGACAAGGAGGAGTCCTCCTCTTCATTTTGTGGTACTCGGCGGCGAGGGAGGTGTGGCTAGCGGCCGGTGGGAGGCGGCGGAAGGGTGAGTTTGCGGCGACGCCACAAGGTTGGAAAGGTGGCCAGCGGACGATTGTGGAGAAACATCAAGGTAATAGTATCAAGACACTACGATCAGATCGTGGTGATGGGTACCTCTTGGGAAAGATTAGGACCTACTTATCAGATACTGGGATTCAATCCCAATTGACTGCAGCTGGTACACCCCAACAGAATGGTGCAGTAGAGTGAAGGAAAAGGGCTCTTATGGGGATAGGACAATGATGAGCTGCTCCGAGTTGCCAGATTCGTTCTAGGTATATGCTCTGGAAACGCAGCGTACATACTTGATACCATCTATGTCAGTGCCTCCTGCTCCCATAGAAGTGTGGACTGGGCGAAAGCCAAGTCTAAGACATCTTCGGACATGGGATAGCTCAGCATACGTGCTGAGAGGGGATACTGATAAGATTGGAATCTCGTGCGCTTGTTCGTAAGCTATCCTAGAGAAATGAAAGGTGGTTCTATAGTTCTAAGGATCAGAAGGTAATCGTTGGGACGAATACCAGATTCTTAGAAGAGGACTATGTGATGAACCATAAACCCATGAGTAGACTAGTTCTTGAAAAAATTAAGAGGGGATGTTCTGACCTTAGTACCAACTGTACAAGAAGAAATACCACAAGTCACTGCACCGCGTGTCACAGAAGATACACAGGTGGTGCGTCGTCGTAGTGGGAGGGTTGTTGGTCAACCAGAAGGATTCATGTTCTTGGGAGAGTATTCAGACTCGGTCCCTAGCGACCATGAATCAAGATCCCTGGACCTATGAAGAGGAACATCTGCTTTGAAAAGATAATCCAATTATATGGATTTGTTCAAAGGACGGATGAGATTTGTGTATGTAAGAATTGTGACGGGAACGTAGTGGTGTTCTTGTACTATACGTAGATAATATTTTGTTAGTTGGCAACAATGACAAAGTATTATCAGACGTAAGGGTATGGTCGTCCAAACGGTTTATATGAAGGACTTAGGAGAAGCAGGACACATCCTTGGTAATCAAAGTTCTAAGGGATCACTAGAGAAGGATGTTGTGCTTATCCCAAGCTTCATATAGTGATAGTGTCTTAACTCGTTTTAGCATGGAAACCTCCAAGAAAAGTTTTGTACTTTTCAGTTGTGGAGCTACTCTATCTAAGGAGATATGTTTAGATTATCAAAGGAGATAGAGCAGGTAATGACGGTTCCTTTAGCATCGGCTATAGGAAGCCTCTTGTATGCTAAAAACGAAACCGGATATCTGCTTTACCGTGGGCATGGTTAGCAGATATCAGAGTAACCCAGGTCAAGGAAATTGGATTGCGGTAAAAACTTATATTAGTGCCTGAGAAGGACTAAGAATTATAAGTTGGTTTACCGGGCAGACCAATTCCCTATGGGTTATACGGATACAGACTTCCAGTCGGATAGGGGTAAACGTAAGTATTCCTCGGGGTTTTGTGTTTACTTTTAGGAGGTAGAACCGTAGTTGGAGGAGTGTCGCACAGCGACTGCGTGATGGACTCCACTATGGAAGCTAAGGATGTGGCAGTCTTTGTGATAGCCAAAAGGAAACTATATGGTTCAGGAACCTCAAGATGGACTTCGATGTGATTCCTGGTTTGCTCAAAGCTATCACATTCTGTTGTGATAAACAAATGGTGCAGTTGCAAACTCGAAGGAATCACGAGCCCATGAGACGAGTAAACACATAGAGCGCAAGTACCTCCCAGGAGAGGAAAAGCTGTAGTTGCCTAGATTACATCAGAAGACAACCTAGGAGATTTTTTCACTGAGGCCTTGATAGCGAAAGCTTTAGGCATATGGAGGATCAGGGAGTCAGATGTATGACATTTTGAGGGCAGCAAAGTCTTTAAGTATAAGTGGGAGATTGTTAGATGTGTATACTAAAAGACATGCTTCTTTTATATATATGAACATCTTTATTTTGAAAAGAGAATCACAACCACACTAGGTGCCTGTTTATATTAGTACATGCATGAAGTCCAATTACTTTGCATTGTAGATAACATGGTGTGTGGTGTCACATGGAAGATCATGTTATCAGTTCCTTGCTTAGTATAAATAGAGGCCCACAACCGAGATGGAATTGGACAACCCATCGGAATGGTTGTAGTGTAATTAGGTGTGGTTGGTCTTGACCATAGGATTACACTAGTGTGCTTTGAGTACATTGAGCAAGACCAAAACATGAGGTTATCCAATTTGTACTGACTCGATAATTGGATAGGACCTCAGACTTTATTATGGAGTACGATCCCTTAATCCCGATATAATAACGGGCATATATTATTAACTATTATTTCTTTAATTTATCAATGGGCGAGATCTATTCTGTTAGATCGATAGACCCGGTAAGTTGGGAGATAATATTAATAATATGATGTGCTGTTGATTATTGACGGAATCCGTGTCCTGGTGAGTCGGGTTGATGATGCCCCCTTGATGAGCTCAAAAGGTTCATCGTGCTAAACCCTGCAGGTGGATTTGATCCGACACGATGATAAGGTTGAGTGGTACTAGTCAAGGATCCAGAAGTTAATTAATTTAAATTGTCAGTAATTTAATTAATTAACGGACATTCGAAATCTTAAACACGGGGGGGCTGGACGACTTGTAATAAGTGGAGCTCATATGTAAATATGGGGGTTGGTGAGGTAATTCAATGAGGGCCCTTTAGTGGAATGGATCCTCATTAATTAATGGACCGGGTCCATTAGCAGGCCAAGATCTAACTCCTCCTCATGGTCCCTATCGTAGCCCTATAAATACCCCATGGTAATATATAACCAAGTTGATGATTAATCCAATAGATCACAGGAAACCCTAAATTTTTCCTCTCCTTATCTCCTCTCTCTCTCCCTCACGGTTTGAGCAAGCGCAGGCTTCTTCATGGAGCAATTAATCTGCTAAAGGGAATTAATTGCTCATGCAATTAATCGAGGAAGCAATTAATCTGCTCCATGGAAATTATTCTGCTCCATGTGAATTAAACTACTCCAAATCGCATGCAACGCATGCAAGGTTTCAATTGCTCAAGCAATTTTGCTCATGCAATTAAATTGCTCCACATTGCACGCAACGCATGCAATCCATGCGTTTCTTCTCCATGAGAAGAACGTTTCTTCTCCAATTGATTATTAATTGCATGCGCAATTAATTTATTTATTCTCCAATTAATTGCTTGTGCGATTATATAAACATGTTCAAAGTTGCCTCAAAGTGGATGCTCGAGGCAGAAGAAAGAATGATTAAATTTCTTTTTCCTCACGGCAATTTTTTTGGAGGAGCGATTTTCTTGGAGCAGAGGCAATTTCTTGGAGAAGTTGCTGTAATTTTTTTTGGCGTAGAAGAAATTGTCTCCTTACGACAATGGTCTATGAGAGGAGAAAGGGGATTTGTGTTTGGATTATCTTCTTCCTAGGAACGACCGGCGGCATCCCTTTGGTAAGGGATTGGTTGGCGCAAGGAGAAGGGATCAACTTGGTGACCACGGTTCTTGGTAGATCGTCGCCCACACGAAGTCCGAGAGGGGAGGGTCATACGGTAGAAGATCATAAGGTAACAGAAGGTATATTCTTCCTTGGCTCCTTTCGTTACGTTATTTTGTGCCTTATATATTTGCCTTGTCGTTTTATGTTTGTTATATAATTATTGTGATTGTGAATCATAGTTAATAATTATTTAACTGGACCCCGACCATAAACACAAAAGTCGGCAATCAACTCGTCGCCTTTTCCGCGGTCGAACGGTCGAACAAATTGCAAGACCAATTTTGGTAATTGGCTAAGTTGCAATTTGAATCGTTCGATACGGCACGAGACGGTCGATGGAAAATGACTCTCTATTCAGATTAAATTTTTTAATCCGTAGGCATAGAGAGGTCTCTCGGATTGAACAAGTATTCGCTTAGGAACCCGCCAAGCCATACCCAACAGGAAAGGCCGGCGGCGCAAGGTGAAGGAGGAAGAAGGTGGCCTGCGCAAACCCTAATCACTAGGGTTTGTTGGCACAAGCTAGAGGCAAGAAGAAAGGTGATTTTAGATCACCTTGGTGATCCCGGTTCTCAGTAGCGCATCACCCACATGACGTCTGCTAGGGGTGGGACATAAGGTAGAAGGCTACGAGGTAAATGAAGGTATAATTCTCTTCCTTGGCTCCTTTGTTTTAGGCTCGTCATTTCATGTTGATATTAATTTATTATTATCATTTTGATTATTGGTTAATCATGTTTAATAATTAATTAATTGGACCCCGATAATAAACACAAAAATCGGCGATCCACTCGTTGTCTTTTCCGCGGTCGAATGGTTAGGCAAATTACAAGGCTCGATCTTTGAGATTGGCTAAGTTGTAATTTGGATCGTTCGATACGATGACGAGATGATCGTTGGGAGACGGGTCTCCATTCAGATTAATTTTTAATCCATAGACATAGAGAGGTCTCTCAAGGATGACCAAGTATTCGCTTAGGAAACCCGTCAAGCCATACTCATCACTGAATATATATATATACTGTGCACCTTACTCCCAATCGATTGGCACACGATTGAGACATGGACTCAATCGATTGAGGCACAAGACTCATTGATTGAGGCCTTCAATTGAGGCAAGACCTTAATCGATTGAAGGCTTGCCTCAATCAATGTGTATCACATCATGGTCGCAATTGCGTGTGATCCCCACCCCATTGCCCCCCCCCCCCCCCCCCATCATCGTGTACAATCCCCCCTAGGTTCACTTTTTCTCTTGGGCTATAGCTTGGTTTGGGATCAACGACCGGAGGTCGCCATGCATTGCAGGCATCGAGTCAGTGGCGCATGAAGTAGAACACATGCCAATTGATTCACCAATTGATTGAGATGCCTCTCAATCAATTGGTGAATCGATTGGAAGGCAGGCATGCACGGGCGTAAAGGGTAAGACCCGTAGTATAACATTTCTCTCTCTCTCTCTCTCTCTCTCTATATATATATATATATATAATCTTTTCCTTTAGTTTCGGTTTGAATGAAATGAAGAGAGGTTCATTAATAAAACGGGAAAGTAGAGAGAAAAGGAAAGGGAGGATAACTTTCTTAGCTCTAACTTTGGGGTATAAAAAAATAGACCATTTAAGAGATAAGGAAGGATAAATGTTTCCCTTCCTTTCTCTCACTTTCTTCCCTCATCTCCCTCCCAAATAAAAGTAAAAATTATCTTTCCTTTATTTACCTTTTCCTCATCATTTCTGTAATAAACCATTAGTCCACCGAAATATTGAAAATCAGCAATTGAAGTCAACTAGAATTGAACCCCAATCAATCGAAAACTTCACCATCATCAGAAAAAAGAGTTTTTTTACCACTTGGAGCACACCCTACCGACCATCCTTAAGCTTTATTCTCCTTTTCCCAACCTTTCAATCGAGTGAAAATGATCTCAAAACCCCCGACCAAACCATGCTTCTAAATTTCTCTCATTGCTAAAGAATAAAGACATCCTCAGAGAAGTCGCCGGACATCTCCAACAATTCCCAACAAATTTTAAATGTCATGCTTCATTGGCAAGCATGTCTAAATCTTTGAGGTCAATTTTTCATTTAATATGACTAATCATCTTTTTGTTTGTTTTGTTTCATGCCATTCATACACATGATTTAGGTCTAAACATCAAATTGTGTTAGAAATATTGATGTTCATATGGATTTATATCTCTATTCAATAACTCATTTATATTAGTCAATGAAGATACAATTCTCTTCATATTCATGTAATTATATTGGTCAATGAAAAGATAATTCTCTTCACATTCATGCAACTGAATATAAAGGAAGATGAAAAGATAGTTCACATATTCATGTGATATGAGATTTAATGTATTGTATTAAGAGACAATTGAATGTACACATTGATGGAATGCATAAATGAAAGGTTTCAAAAGGGTCCTCCCTCTACTTATAAATAGTCCTTTGCTCCATTAAAGAGGCCAAGCAAGAAGAGAGGTCAAGAGTGAGAAACACAATTGTCTAAGGTGTTCTAATTTTCTTGAAGGTCATCATGAGCCAAGGTATGCTTTATTTTTAGTCATATTGTGAAATTCATTTAGTTCAAAACCTTAGGCATAAAGGAATATGTAAAATATTAAACTTAAATTGCATATTCGTATTGATGAAGATATACACTATAAATTTATATATGGTATCAGAGCTCGATTAAGAACTTATGATTTTCCATTAAAGAATATTTTTCTCTCTTAATCTATTCTATATATATATATATTAATGTTTTCTTCCACTATAATTTACATGTATAAATATGAACATGTAATTATGAATGTTCTTGACATGTATGATAAATCTATTGGGAAGGCTTATATGATTGCACTTGTTGAGTAATTAAGTAAAAGAATTTTGAAACTAAAAGTTATGCATATTTTCATTGGCATCTCAACTTTCTAATGGACATAAAATTAAGCATGTTACACTTATTTGTATTTGATTAGATCTTTGTATGTTTTCTAATATATTCATTCATTAGAAATAAATGATTATGATCATCATAAATTTAGTTAGTATGTGAGTTATGAATATTGTTTTTATTATGAGTATGATTATGTTTAGATCACCATGAGCATGAATATTATGTTTACTCATGTTTTATGTTTAATAGATCATAAAGTTAAAATTAAAAACATATGAACATTTAAATGTTTATTGTTATTATTATTTAATTTAATGTCTATATTATGCTTAATTTGTTAGTCACCAAGTAAGCCAAATTAAAAAAAAATTCGATATTAATTAAATAATATTAAATTATTCATCAGTATGTGATGCCAAGAGATGACATGATGAAAATACTTAACTTTTAACTTGAAAAATTTAAAGTTTATTAATTAAAAAAATAATTGAGAATCACCCAAAGGTTGATTACTTTATTTAATGATTATGAATATAATTGTCGTTAATTTATATGCTTTATTAAATATGTCTAGTATATCCAAAGATAACAAACATGTTTAATTAGAGCATATATAATTACCTATTAAATGAAATTTTATTTGAGCATCGTATTGTAGTATCACCCAAAGGAGAACTTCAATACACATTTAAAGTTCAAATGAATATTATCTGAATTTTGTATTATGATTTATAAATCAAAGCATTGAAGTATGAACATTCTATATATATTTTGTAGTATCAAAAATTGTTGCTCTTCATTCGTAAGCTTCGTCTATTATGAAGATCAATGGGCTTAATTTTTCTAAATGGAGTGAACAAATCCAATTCCATTTAGGTGTTTTGGATCTTGATTTGGCACTGATGATAGATAAGCCTGTTGCACTAACTGATATTAGCAGCACTAAACAAGTATCTATTCATAAGGTTTGTGAAAGATCAAATTGACTTAGCTTGATGTTTATGCGAATGACTGTAGCAGACATTATTAAGCCAACAATCCCTAAAATTGTTGATACTAAGGAATTTATGAAGTTTGTAGAACATTTATCTCAATCTAAGTTTGCTGATAAGTCACTTTGTGGGACATTAATGGGTATGTTGACCACCATGAAGTTTGATGGCTCTCGTACCATGCATGAGCACATCACTCAGATGATGAATACTGCAGCAAGATTGAATTCCATGGGAATGAAATTGAGTGAAAGCTTCATTGTGCAATTTATTATAAACTCCTTGTCTCCTGAGTATGGTCCATTCCAAATCAATTATAACACTATAAAAGATATGTGGAATGTGACGGAATTGCAAAGTATGCTTATTCAAAAAGAAGCAAGGCTTAAGAAACAAGGAGTTCACTAAATTAATCTCATGAGTCATCCTAATGCTAGAAGAAAACCAGAAAAAAAAATACAAATGGTAATAATGGTCATTTAAAGTTAAATGTGTCATCTGTACAAAACCAAAAGAAGGGACAAAAGAATGATAAGTGTCATTTTTATCACAAGCCTGGTCACTTTCAAAATGATTGTCAAAAATGAAAAGCTTGGTTTGAAAAGAAAGGTAACCCTAGTACTTTTGTATGTTTTGAATCAAATTTGGCAGAAGTTCCTTATAATACATGGTGGATTGATTCTGGTTGTACTACTCATGTTTCAAATACGATGTAGTGATTCCTTATGATCCAAACCATAAACCAAATGAAAAGTTTGTCTTCATGGGAAACCGAGTCAAGGCTCGGGTTAATGTTCCTTATAATACATGGTGCTTTTGATTTACATCTCTTTATGTTCCTTCTATTAGTAAAAATTTAATTTTTTTATCAAAACATGATACAGTTGGATACTCATTTAAGTTTGAAAATGAATATTTCAGTTTGTTTAAGAATAATCACTCTATTGGTTCTAGTATTCTTTGTGATAGCTTATACAAATTAAAGCTTAATAATTTGTTTGCTAAGACTCTATTGACATTGCATTATAATGTTGGAACAAAACGTAGTTTATTAGATGAAAGCTTATCTTACTTGTGGCATAAACGTTTGGGTCATATATCTAAAGAACGATTACAAAGATTAATAAAAAATGAAAGCCTTCATGATTTGGGTTTTACTAATCTTGATATTTGTGTGGATTGTATTAAAGGGAATTATACAAAAGACACAATTAAGAAAACAGTTACAAGAAACACACAACTTTTAGAAATTATACACACTGATATATGTGAATCTTTTGATGTTCTATCTCTTAGTGGAGACAAATATTTCATGACCTTTATCGATAATTATTCATGTTATGGTTATGTCTATTTGTTGCATTAAAAATCACAATCGGTAAATATCTTAGAGGTATTGATTAATGAGGTTGAAAGACAATTAGATAGAAAGGTAAAAATTATCAGATCTGATAGAGGTGGTGATTATTATGGTTGTTGGGTTTCCTTGTGGGGATTCCGAGTTGAACATGGGAAATCTCTCCATGTCCACGGATTAAAATTTTTTAATCCGAATGGAGACTTATTTCACAAACGATCGTCTCATCATCGTGCTAACCGATTCGAGCGACCGCTTGAACAAACGTGTTGTTCTAGCGGTCAATCACGTCCAACCTATTAGCCGCGGAATAGACGATGAGTGGATCACCAATTTTTGTATTTATCATCGTGGTCCAAAATAATTAATTGACATAATTAATCAAGCAATGATAATTATACAATTAATTAAGCACATGAAATAATAAGATCAAACGAACCATGAGAGAAGTTATACCTTCCCGTTTACCTCGCGATCTTCTATTGTATGACCCGACCTCTTCTTGGACGTCGTGTGGGCGACGATCTTCCAAGAACCCAAAGCCACCAAAACCCTCCTTCCTTCTCTTCTTGGTTGCGCCAACTTTAAAGAAGGAAAAATTCCTTCTTTCTTCAAGACGTGTCACCGGTCAAGAGAAGGAAATCCTCCTTCCACCTTGCACCGTCCACCGAGTAGACAAAGGAGGAAGAAGAAGATGAAGAAGAAGAATGGAAAGAGAGAACTCTTTGCTCTATACCAAGCCACCCGGTCTCCTCCACCTTGTTTGTGCCAGCGCCACCACCTCCTTCACTTGTCTTTGCGTCGCCGGCCAAAGGAGGAGACAAACTATTCCTTGTCTAGACCAAGACGCAAAAACCTCAAGGAGAAGAAGGATAGAAGGGAAGAAAATTAAAAGATGAAGCAAAGAAGAGAAGGAATCTGTTGGGTATGACTTGGCGGTTTCACAAGCAACCACGGGGTCGTACCTGAGAGACCTCTTTATGTCTACGGATTAAAAATTTAATCCGAATAGAGACCCGTCTCTCAAATGACTGTCTCATCGTCGTGTTAATTAATCCAAGTTACAACTTAGCCAAAACCAAGGTTAAGGCCTTGTAACTTTCCGGAATAATTAAACGCGGAAAATATGATAAATGGATCGCCGATTTTCGTGTTTACCTTTGGGGTCCATGACTTAAATTAATTATCAAATTAATTAACAAATAATTAATCTACGATAATTAATTATCAACATGCAATGATAAACAAAATCAAAGCAATAACATAACAAAGGAAAGACGGAGCTAGGGAGAGATATACCTCGCCTTTTACCTCACATTCTTCTACCTTATGACCCTCCTCTCCTGGACGTCGTGTGGACGATAAGCTACCAAGACGCGGAGTCACCAAGGCTTGCCTAGATCACCTTCTTTAATCCTCTTCCTCTTAGCCAACAAAAACCCTAGCTAGGGTTTCGGCCAACCACCTTCTCTCCTCTCCTCCTCACGCCATCGGCCACCTCAAGCTCCAAGGTCCGGCCGGCCAAGAGACAGCACCGAGAGGAAAGCTAGGAAGATGAAGAAGGGGGAAAAGAAGCTGAGCAAGCTCCTTCTACTTCCCAAAATCTCACCGGAAACCCTAACTTCTTCTCCCTCACCGCTGGCGCCAATCAAGGAAGAAGATCCTTGTTTTCTGGCCGCTAGATTCCTATCCCCTTTGCTCCTTGCTTACGCACACAAAGGAGGAGATAATGATGAAGGATGGAGAAGAGATTAGAGGTGAGGAAGAGATAAAAACCGAACTTTTCTTCCCTCTCACCGTCGGCGTCGCAAGCTCATGAAATCCGCCGCCGGCAGCCCTCCTATTGATCCTCTGCTCCAAGCCGAGCACCAGATTGCTCCTCCCTCCCTTGTCGATGCTTCACGCCCATAAGATGACTGGAAGATGAGGAGAAAGCTCCTCTTCTTCCTCCTCCTTCTCACCGGCGTAAAGGTAACCTAGGAGAGAGAATAGGAAGAGAGGGTTTTGGGTTTTTTTTGTGATCAATAGAATTAATTCTCAATTAATTCATTTTAGCCTTGTATCATGACTCCTATGGGGTATTTATAGGGCTAAAATAGGAACCATGAGGAGGAGTTGGTTCTTGGCCCGCTAATGGATCCAAACCCGATCCATTAATGGAGATCCATTCCACTAAAGGATCCCATTGAACTTCCTCACCAACCCTCATATTTTCATATGAGCTCCACCTATTATGAGTCATCCATCTCCACATGTTTAAGATATCGAATGCTCGATAATTAATTTATAATTAATTTAAATTACTAACAATTAAATTAATTATCCTCTTGATCCGTGATTAGTACCACTCAACCTTTTCATCATGTCGGACCATAGTCCACTTGCAAGATTTGACATGACGATCCTTTTGAGCTCACCAAGGGGGCATCATCATCCTTACTCACCAGGACACGGATTCCGTCAATAATCAACGGCACACCATGCAGATAAAATTATTACCCAAATTACCGGGTCTATCGATCTAACAGAATAGATCTCGCCCATTGATATATCAAAGTAATAATTAATTAACTACATATGCCCGTTATTATTTCGAGATTTAGAGATCGTCCTCCACAATATAATCTGAGGTCTAATCCAATTTATGAAGCCAGTACAAAATTGGATGATCTCTCTTTTGGTCGTACACAATGCACACAAAGTGCACTAGTGCAATTCTATGGTTAAGACAAACCACACTTAATTGCAGTACAACCATCGCGATGGTTTGTCCAACTCCATCTCGGTTGTGAGCCTCTTTCTTATACTTCTGCAAGGAACTTGATAACATGATCTTTTGTGTGACACCACGCACCATGTTATCTACAATGCCAAGTATGAGACATGTTGTGCATATACTAATATAAATATGCACTGTGTGATTTTGTGATTCTCTTTAAAATGTAAATGTATTCTAACCAAAATCAAGGCTTTTAGTATACATCCTAACAATCTCCCACTTATACTGAAAGATTTTGCTATTTTCAAAATGTCATACATTTGACCCCTAGATCCTTCACATGCTTAAAAGCTCTCGCTACCAAGGCCTTAGTGATAAGATCCCCCTAGGTCATTCTTTGATATAATCTAGGCAACAATAGTTATTCCTTACCAGGGTGGTACTTGCGCTCTATGTGTTTACTTTCCTTATGGACTCGTGATTCCTTCGAGTTTGCAACTACACCATTTTAATCACAACAAAATGTGATAGTCCTGAGAAAACCAGGAATCACATCGCAATCCATCTTGAGGTTCCTGAACCATGTAGCTCTTTTGGCTATCTGAGACTGCCAACCATCCAGCTTCTATGGTAGAGTTCATCACGCAGCCGCTGCACGACACTCCCCATATAATGGTTCCACCTCCTAAAAGTAAATACAAAACCCTAAGGAATACCTATATTTTCCCCTTATCCTAATTTGGAATTCTGTATCCATATAACCTACAGGATATTATCTGCCCGGTAAACCAGCATATAGTCCTCAATCCTTCTCAGGCACTAATATATGCTTTTACCGCAATCCAATTTCCTTAGCCTGGGTTACTCCAATATCTATTAACCATGCCCACGGCACAATAGATATTTGGTCTTGTTTTTAGCATACATGAGGATTCCTATAGCTGACGCTAAAGGAACCGCCATTACCTACTCTATCTCCTTTGATAATCTAAACATATCTCTTTAGATAGAGTAGTTCCAAAACTGAAAAGTACCAAACATTTCTTAAAGGTATCCATGCTAAAACAAGTTAGGACAATGTCTTTTATGAAGCTTAGGATAAGCACATCATCCTTGTCTGGAGATCCCTTAGATCCTTGATCCCCAAGGATGTGTCTTGCTATTCTCAGGTCCTTCATAATTATTTGGACAACCATACCCTTACGTCTGACAATATTTCGTCATTGTTGCCAACCAACAAAATATTATCTACGTATAGTACTAGAATATCACCACGTATATGTCACATTACTTACATACACAAACCTTATCCGTCCTTTGAACAAACCCACATGACTGGATTTTCTCATCAAAGCGGATGATCCTTGTCACAGGTCTAGGGATCCTATTCATGTTCATCGAGGAGCTTGTCCATAGACTTTTCAAGAACATGAATCCTTTAGGTTGACTAAGAACCCTCCCACTATGATAAGGTACTTCTTGTGTATCTTCTGTGACACGAGGTGCAGTGTCCTGTGGTATTACCTCCTGTACAGTTGGTACTAAGATTAGAATATCCGCTTATTTAATTTACTCAGAGTAACTCTTTACATGAGCTTGTGGTTTATTTCATAGTCCTTTTCCTAAGAATCAGTTATTCGTACCAACGAATATCCTCTGATCCTTAGGACTACTAAACCACCTTTTATTCCCTTAGGATAGCCTACGAACATATGCACTAGATTCCAACTTATCAGTGTCTCTCTTCAGCACATGTGCTGAACTACCCATAATCTGAATATGTCTTAGACTAAGCTTTCGCTTAGCCTACGTTTCTATGGTTTTAAGAAACTACTGACCTAGATAGTAACAAGCATATACACTGTCGTATCCAGGGCATATCCCCTTGAACAACTCTGGCTAATCTCAGAGTTGCTTATCATCTTCATAACCATTACCTTAAGAGACCTTCTTCCTTCCATATGTTGCACCTTTCTGCTTGGGGCACACCAGGTGCAGTGAATTGGGATCGAATCCCAATTACTGATAAGTAAGTCCTACAATTATCCCTAGAGGTACTTGCCACTACGATCTAATCATAATGTCGCCATACTTTTACTCTGATGTAACTTTGCATCAGACTTGAATTCTTTGATCTCATCAAAGTATTCGATCTTGCAGTAGATTAAGTAAATGTACTTTGACCCTTGAATAATTGTTTACAAAATAAACACAGTATTCAAGGTTACCTCTATTCTAAATATACTAAAGACTTATACTTATTGGTTTGAACCAACTCCTACATGTTGGATCGAATGCGTCCGCTAGAGGGGGGGTGAATAGCGATTCTTCGGCTTGTTCTTTCTACGTCGTTAGTATGCGCAAGTGGAAACAATAATAATAAACACAAACAACAAAGAAAGCACTGCTAACAAACCAATTTACTTGGTATCCACCCCGGACGGGTGACTAATCCAAGAATCCGTCGGTGGATCAATCCCCAGATAACCTCCGGCTAGCTCTCGTCGCTCCTTGTGGGTGGAGAAACCTCGCCACAGCACCAAGCAAACTTCTGAGCACAAAGACTACTATCTTGCCTTTAACCAAGACAAGATTCGTCAAAAGTCTCAGCCACCACGAAGTCCTCTTTAAATAGGACTCGGGCTGAAACCCTCGCCACCAGTCGACTGCTCCCAGGGCAGTCGACTGGTGCCACTGAAATTTGACCGTTGCACCCCAACGTTCGAATTCTCAGCCAACTCACCAGCCACCTACCAGTCGACTGCTCCCAGAGCAGTCGACTGGTCCATAGCTGAAACCCTTCCCGAGTACATTCACACAACACTCGTACCCTCACGACTCGACTGACTCCTCATCCGCAGCCTCGACTATTGTCTTCGCGCCCTCTTCATCTTCGGCTCCCGTCCCTTGGATGCACGCAAGCCTCCAGCTTGCCTCCATGCCATCCTTCACGCATGCCTCGAAGTCCATGCCCCTTAGCTCATCGTCCCTGCTAACCAAGTCCCTCAGGTGCGCACACAAGCCTCCAGCTTGTTTCCATGCCACCGTTCACCGTACCGAGGTCGTCCAGTCAAGTCCATATATGTAACCTGTACAACATGCACACTCAACATACACATATAAGATCACAAGGGTAACCTAACTTAAACCCTTTGCCCAAACATCAAAATACATGGTCACTCCGGACCACAGATTGCCTCAACAATCTCCCCCTTTTTGATGTTTGGTAATACGTTTAAGTTAGGGAAAGCAAAATAGTAGTCAATAGCTAAAACAATGCATATACAATGCAAAAATGGATCCTATCCCAAGGCATCCCACACCTAACCCTCCAAGTTAGGAATTTTCAGACCTAGCCCTCCAAGCTAGGACTTTTCACACCTAACCCTCCAAGTTAGGAATTTTCACGGGCTTTTTAAAGCTTCACCCAAGATCCCCCTACACTAGACTTACAAAGGCTTTTTAAGAACCTCTCCAAGGTTCCCCTTATGCCAAGACTGGAGCAACCATGCTCCCCCTAAACATAGGGTTTCTTGCAAAGGTAAGTTTGGCTTCCCAACTTAAACCCAAACTTCTCCCCCTTTGCCTAACATCAAAAAGAACCCAACAATATCCCAATTATTAGTTCTTTGAATCCCCAATGATCCTAAACACAGTGTACTAGACCCCCATACACTTGTTTCTTATCATTTGGACATGAATCAACTGCTGGATACCCACACCAGCCCTGACCAGTCGACTGCCTGCCAACTGATACTCTGATTTATCAATTTTCTGGCCAATTCAGAATTGTGCTAGAAATTCCACAAATCTATAAAAATTTCCAAATTTCGTGGAGAACTTTATGGTACCCATACCTACTTGGGAAAAATACATTCCATAATGTATCTATCACCGTTCCCAAGTTTGACACAATACCCAAAATTTTCAATGAAAATTAAGGCAAACAAGGAGGCAACCTCCCCCTTAACTTATGTCTTTTCCCAATTTTCAATTTTCCTAGGTGAAGTTCTACCCAACTTAACACCATAGACTCAAATTAGGTTCTACCCAACCTAACAACCAGGTTCTTCTTCCTTGGACACCATTAAATGATTGCCCCCAAGCAACCTTATCCCTAGTGCCAACAAGAACTCAACAACACTTGAAAAATCTAAAAAGTTTGCAAACACATTTGCTAGGATATACCCTATCCTAGAAAAATATGATTTCATGAAAATCACAAATGTGCTTGACTTATGATACAACTCCTAATTTCCTAAATGCTTGATTGGCATTTTGTATCAATTTTCAAATGTATCTCTAATTCCATGTGTTTGTCAAAGCCACCCATCATAATTCGACACATGGAATTATCCTCAATTCTTTCCTTTCCATTCATCAAGAATTTATCATTTAATATCATTTATTGAATTTAAAGCCCTCACCAATTTTCCTTAAATTCCATGATATCCACATAGCCTCATTTTATATAATCACCATTAAATCATGAGGCAAGACTTTATTTAAAGAGTATAATCAAGGATTTGACTTTAAAGTCATATCTTATCATCCAAAATACCTTTTCTCTCTAGCCCTACTGGATCAGTCGACTACCCCTGGAGCAGTTGACTCCCAAAACTCACAGAATATTTCTGGGCTGAGACCAGTCGACTGTCTCCAGGGTAGTCGACTGATACCTAAATTTCAAGTTTTTCAGCCCAATTTCAGTAATGCTTAGTTAATTCCACAACTCTCTGAAAAATCTGAAATTTTGTAGGGAGATTTGTGAAGCCAATGTCCACTTGGGAAAAACACGTTTCCAAACAAATGTACTCCGGATCCTAAGATTGGCACGAAACTCAACTTTCTCTAAAATGTATCATTTAAACTCATCCCAAAAGTCCTAATTGTGACTCCTCCTCAATGTATCTTCTTATACTTGATCACAATTCATTTCTATCATTGAATTATGTGGTATTCACACATTAAAACCTAATTCTGCCCAATATAACCGTATTTTCAGCTTTTTCTCCCTAGAACTCCATTTAATGTGCCAAAACCTAGGATTGAGACTTACCCAAGTCTTCCAACCCTTTTTGGCACATTTCACCTAATCTCCTAAGAGAGAAACTCTTGGGATCCATTTACCATGGACCCCAAAGGCTTCTAGAGCTCCTCCTTGAGCTCTTAGCCCTAGCCACCTCCCTAGGTGACTCAATCCACACTAAGCCACACCAGTGTACCACCAGTGATTCTTGGCCTACAAAATGAACCCTCTTAACCTTAGACACTTTGTCTTTGGTTAAGTCATTTTCTTTCCCTTTGGATGACACCCCCTTGCCATTTTTGACCTTCTCCCTCTTGCCAAGATTATATGCTTCCCCAGCATATTTTCTTTTGTTGGCCTTGGAGGTCTTAGACCGGTATCCCAACCCCGATCTATCATAGTTGGGTTTTAAGCTACCCAGCACCATGTCTAAGCCCTTAGATCCAACCATGAATTTTTCTAGGGCCTTTTCTAATGTGTCAAGCCTTGCCCTCAAGGCTTGATTTTTCCTCTCTAGACCTTTAACTTTGGAGTCCATATGTCCACTTTGGACATTCCTAGAACTACCCATTTTCCTAGGCGCATTCCTTCCCTTTTTGGGATTAGTGCCATGATCCTTAGGTCTAGAGGTCTTGGGTTGATCATGATGCATGCTTTTCTTAGGATTATGATCTACCTTGTTAACCCTAGTCCTATCATTATATCTAAAACCATGGTTATGCACAAGTAAGCAATTTTTGTTAATTTTAGCATGCATGGATCAATGATTAACATAATTTTGAATATGCAAAGAGGAACTTGAAATTGAATTACACTTTAACCTAGGGTTAGGAATTACCTCCCTTACCCTTGAAGTTCCTCCTTGTTGTGATCTTTGCATCCTCCTTTATTCTTTCTCCCATCTCCTCAAGTGTCCTATTTTCTTAAGCTCTTTCTTCCTTGGACACTTGGTGTGGTGCTGCCCTAGCTTACCACACGTGAAACATCGAATCCTCCTCTTCTTCTCTTGGGTTTCTCCAATCCTACACTTTATGTTAGAATTTAATTTAATTGAAATAGGTTTAGAGTGTACCTCCTTTTTACCTTTCGGGCACTTGTCCTTGTAGTGCCCCTTTGCGTTGCAACCAAAGCATGTGATATGTTCTTTTGACTTGGCTTTGGTGGAGGTTGGAACTTCTTCTTCAACTTTTGATGATGTGGATGCCTCCTCTTGATCCGGTACGATTGAGGGTCTCTCCTCCCCCTCAATTCTTGAAATCGATACCTCCTCTTCTTCTCTTGAGGAGGTTGATGATCTTTCACTCTCTCCCTCACTTGAAGATGTAGATGACTCAATTTTCTCCTCTTCACTTGAAGAAGTTGACACTTTCTTTTCTTCTTCTTCTTCTTGACTCATTTGTCTTTTCTCCTTGGGCTCTCGAACTTGTGTAGGACTTTCATGATATTCTTTCAATTTGCTCCAAAATTCACATGCATTTTGGTATGCCCCTACACAACTCAAAATTTTGTTAGGCACAATATCAATCAATATACCCATTACCTTTTCATTTGCCCTTGCTTGCTTTTGTTGTTCCTTGTTCTAATATCTAGGACGAAGCCTCTTTCCGTGCTTGTCCTTTGGAACTTCGAAGGGCTCTTCAAGTGCAATTCTAAGGTTCCACTCCATCCCGAACCATGTCTCCATTCTCTCTTTCCAATACCTGAAATCCTCATGGTCGTAGGCCGGTGGAGTGTAGATATCATCCCCGAATTTGTCTTTCATGTTCTTCTTCCTCTAGCGTATGCTCCCTCGGCGGTTAGTCCGATCAAGAGCGGTCCTTCACTCTGATACCAATTGTAGGATCGAATGCGTCCGCTAGAGGGGGGGTGAATAGCGATTCTTCAGCTTGTTATTCCTACGTTGTTAGTATGCGCAAGCAGAAACAATAATAATAAACACAAACAACAAAGAAAGCACTGCTAACAAACTAATTTACTTGGTATCTACCCCGGGTGGGTGACTAATCCAAGAATCCGTCGGTGGATCAATCCCCGGATAACCTCCGGCTAGCTCTCGTCGCTCCTTGTGGGTGGAGAAACCTCACCACAGCACCAAGCAAACTTCTGAGCACAAAGACTACTATCTTACCTTTAACCAAGATAAGATTCGTCAAAAGTCTCAGCCACCATAAAGTCCTCTTTAAATAGGACTCGAGCTGAAACCCTCACCACCAGTCGACTGCTCCCAGGGCAGTCGACTGCTCCCAGGGCAATCGACTGGTGCCACTGAAATTCGACCGTTGCACCCCAACGTTCGAATTCTCAGCCAACTCACCAGCCACCTACCAGTCGACTGCTCCCAGAGCAGTCGACTGGTTCCTAGCTGAACCCTTCCCGAGTACATTCACACAACACTCGTACCCTCACGACTCGACTGACTCCTCATCCGTAGCCTCGACTATTGCCTTCGCGCCCTCTTCATCTTCGGCTCCCGTCCCTCGGATGCACGCAAGCCTCCAGCTTGCCTCCATGCCATCCTTCACGCATGCCTCGAAGTCCACACCCCTCAACTCATCGTCCCTGCTAACCAACGTCCCTCAAGTGCGCACACAAGCCTCCAGCTTGTTTCCATGCTACCATTCACCGTACCGAGGTCGTCCAGTCAAGTCCATATGTGTAACATGTACAACCTGCACACTCAACATACACATATGAGATCACAAGGGTAACCTAACTTAAACCCTTTGCCCAAACATCAAAACACTTGGTCACTCTGGACCACAGATTGCCTCAACACTATATACCTTTGGCTTTATTCCCCTAGGCTTAGAAAAAGCTTCTTGGTCTTTTTAACCATCTAAGTAAGATTCAAAGATTTTAAGAAAGACATGTCTTCCACCACCAATGAACCCAAGGGTTCATTGGCTATCAACCTTTGAATCCCACTAAAGGTTAATAAGATCAAGCCTTAGAGCCAAAATATATGT
This sequence comes from Boesenbergia rotunda, assembly GCA_024364735.1. Lineage (NCBI taxonomy): Eukaryota > Viridiplantae > Streptophyta > Magnoliopsida > Zingiberales > Zingiberaceae > Boesenbergia > Boesenbergia rotunda. Next base: position 7,857 of record JAGFNQ010005628.1, on the reverse strand, counting down.
TTGGTTCTTCTTGGAAGAAACCTTTCTCTTACTTCGGCTAGATGATAAGCTATCTAATTGCATCATGGGAGCTTTTGGTTTTTAAGCTAATTGCCTATCTATGCACTTGAACAGATAATCCTTCTATTCCACTTTTAACAAATAAAAGTAATAAAATATCTTATTCCAGAAACTGAACAAAGGTTCTTTCCAAAAATTAAGTACATAAAGACAATCTCTATAAAACCAAAACTATGTCATCCTATGCTAAAGACATAAATGAACAAATAAACTCCCACGGCAAAAGTCATCTCCATAGTGTTGGGACCGGGTGCATGTCGACAAGGATACGAGTTCGTAAAATTTAAAATTTTTACGTGCAGCGGAAGAGTTTGCATAAAATAATTTCCTAAATTATTTTAACTTCGTATCTAGCATGCAATCTTATGGTGTGTTGACATAATCATAAAATAAAACATTGCGGAATAGTAAACAAATTTACTAAGTACCTCTCGTAACTCGAAGTAAGGGACGAGATCCAACCGTAGCGTCCCTTAAAAGCTCCGCCTCTATTCGCGTCCACGCCGAGTTCTCTTCGGGATGACTTCACAAAGTCACGAGTTTTGTGCCGACGAGAACTACTAGATTCTCGGAAGGCACAACTAGAAGGACAAGAGAAAAATTAGGAAAACTAACCAACGAAGTAACGGAATCGAATTCCGAGAAGAGAGGAGTCGCTATCCGCTTCTTCTTCTTCGTGTTCGGGTTCTCCTTCTCCTTGAAAGCTCACGCCAACTCCCTTGGATGATGGTTGTGTGCGCCGGCCCTAATCCACAAGGATGGGGCGCCGGCCCTAATGTGAAGGAGAAGAAGATGAGGAGAGAAGAGAATAAAAGAGAGAGAGGGAGAGCTCTAATTAATCTCTTGATTAATTGATTGATCTAAAGGGCTAGCCTTTGGTTCCTTTATATAGTAGCAACTCTTTGCTAAGTCTCTCTCTAAACGGAATTAGTTATAAGAAATTTATCCTATAAATTTTCTTAACTAATTATTCCGTTTAAACCAAGTCTTTATTATAAACTAATTTATAATAAAACTTATTCTTTTCTCTCTTTAAATTATGGAATAAATTTTTATAAGAAATTTATAAACTTTCTTATTATGATAAAATCAATTCATAATTGATTTTATAAAATTAAAATAAACCAATTCATGGATTATTTTAACTTCCATAAAAAGAATAAATTTCTACAAATTTATTTATATAAATTTTCTTTATACAAATTTATTTATCCATAATTTATAAAATAAACCGCGCTAGATTTATTTTATTAATTAAACCAATTAAATTGGTTTAATCTCCTTTAATGGCCGGCCACCACAAGGAGGGTTAGCACCTCCTTTGGCCGGCCAAACCAACCCGAACCGGTCGCGAATTAAACTCATTTAATTCGCCCAAAAAGCCTTCAAAAGACTTAGCCATTTTTAGCTTCCATTGCGCCTCTGATTAACTCAGATTCGACTCGTTTCTCTTGATCGGAAAATCCAATTTTCAACTCGTTTTAAATCCCTCGGATTACTCGTATTGCGTGTGACTAAATAGGCTTTCGATTTATGTTGGCCGTCTATAATTAACCCATTAATTATAGATCGATCATGAGTGGCACCTAGTAGTACATCATGATCCCCAATTAATCGAAAGATCAACGGTTTGACCCCAGAAGAAATTATTCTGAAACCCTTCAGCAGCTCTAATGAATCGTGCCTCATTCCCTTCACCACCTTATACCCACTTGGTTCAGGACACGGTCTATGGTGTCAGTCCCCACTAGGCTGACTACGTCACACCTAGCCCAAGTAGTGTCTTCCTCGTCCTTTGGATTTCTAATTACTCTCATGTATTTAAGAGACTCGCACTCTTAACATGATATGCTCTGGCCAGAGGCTTTGAGTAACAATCCGACGATAGGCCTGGGTATACATCTCCTCGCAAGGAGTGGTGAATCCTTTGTAGGCTGTTCAAACATCTTCGGGCACTTCGGCTTATACCCAATCATCCTGGGTCCACACCTCCTTGGAGATGCTTGCTTAAGATGTCAAAGTATAAGTCTCCATGACCAAGATGACTTGAACACCGCAAGTCAAAGGAACATCGCACTTAAGCCGCAGTAAGATCTTCATTGACATATCTACATGTAGATTCCCATATGAAGTCACAGCTAGTCACTCCAATGAACTAGTTCCCTTAACTAGCATCCATGTTTATCTCCGGACATCCCAATGTCACCAGCCAGTGAGAATCAGCTGATTAGAGAATAACCCATGCTAGTCTCAACAGAATTGATAGTGTCCGTTTTTATCAATTCATCGACTAGGGATAATTTCAATACTTCACAATTGCACATTAGAGATAATCACTAGTTGTGATCTCATCACAAATTCTCTTATGCTGTGAGTTGTGTTGCGGACATTCAGTAGATGAGTTTAAGATCCCAATCAAATACACAAACATGTACACTCAAATAGTGAATTATCATTTATTAAAATAAATGTTTACAATCATAAGGCGATTGCCTTAGGACACTTCTCTCATATCACTAACAAACTCCCACTTGGCCTAATGCCAATCGCTACGGTATCCAATACCATAGGCTCTAACATGTCCCTCAAACTTGCTTTGAGGCAAGGCCTTAGTTAAAGGATCCGCTATATTCCTTTCAGTGGGAACTCTCTCAATTTGTATGTCATTCCTACTTATAATCTCTCTGATCAGATGATAGCGTCGAAGCACGTGTTTGGATCGCTGATGAGACCTTGGTTCCTTTGCTTGTGCAATAGCTCCATTGTTGTCGCAGTATACCGGCACTGCTTCATCAATGGTTGGAACCACGCCAAGTTCGGAGACAAACTTCTTGATCCAGACTGCTTCCTTTGCTGCTTCCGAAGCTGCGATATATTCCGCTTCCGTGGTAGAATCCGCTACAGTGTCTTGTTTGGAACTCTTCCAACTTACTGCGCCTCCATTCAAAGTAAATACGTATCCAGACTGCGATTTGGAGTCATCCTTATCTGTCTGGAAACTGGCATCTGTATACCCACGTATTATCAAATCTCCTTCTCCATATATTAGAAATACATCCTTAGTTCTTCTTAAGTACTTAAGGATTGTCTTAACAGCCGCCCAATGATCCATTCCTGGATCAGATTGGTATCTGCTCGTGACGCTCAGAGCATACGATACATCGGGCCTAGTACATAACATAGCATACATGATAGATCCTATTGCGGATGCATAGGGAATCTTATTCATGCTAATCCTCTCGTCTTCTGTGCGCGGACACATAGACTTCGAAAGGTTGATCCCATGCCTGATGGGAAGGTAACCTTTCTTGGATTCCGACATGCTAAACCTTTTTAGCACTCGGTCTATATATGTAGACTGCGAAAGACCAAGCAACCGTTTTGATCTATCTCTATAGATTCTAATCCCAAGGATATAGGTTGCTTCTCCCAGGTCTTTCATGGAGAAAGTTTTGGACAACCAAATCTTAACTGTCTGTAAAACTGATATATCGTTTCCTATAAGTAAGATGTCATCGACATATAATACTAGGAATACGACTGCACTCCCACTAACCTTCTTGTACACACAAGGTTCGTCAGGATTTTGTGAGAAATCAAACTCTTTGATTGTCTCATCAAAACGGATGTTCCAGCTCCTAGATGCTTGCTTTAGTCCATATATGGATCGTCGAAGCTTGCATACCTTGGTTTTATCAACCGATGTGAAACCTTCAGGTTGTATCATGTATACATCCTCAAGTAGGTTTCCATTAAGGAAAGCTGTTTTCACATCCATTTGCCATATCTCATAATCATAATGAGCTGCTATGGCTAGGAGCATCCGAATGGATTTAAGCATAGCTACTGGCGAATAGGTTTCGTCATAATCAATTCCTTGTTTTTGACGATATCCTTTTGCCACTAATCTAGCCTTAAAGGTAACAACATTACCTTCCATGTCGGTTTTCTTCTTGAAAACCCACTTGCACCCTATGGGCTTAATCCCTTCAGGTGGGTTAACCAAGTCCCATACTTGATTTTCATACATGGAATCCATTTCCGACTTCATGGCCTCAAGCCATTTGTCCCTTTCTGAATTTTTCAGAACATCTTCATAACTGATAGGTTCGTCATCGCCAATGAGCAACACGTCGTTCGATTCACTTACGAGAAATCCGTATCTCTCTGGAATGTTGCGTGTCCTATCAGACCTACGAAGAGGTGGTGTAGTTTTAGGTTCAACTGATAGCTCATCACTATGAATTATCGGTTGTGGGCCTAGACTAGGTGTCTCTGTGATGTCTATTGGAGTTTCTTGAACTTCATCAAGTTCAATCCCACTCCCACTGTTTTCTTGTAAAAGAAACTCTTTCTCTAGAAATACAGCATGCCTTGAAACAAACACCTTTTGTTCCAAGGGATGATAGAATTGGTAACCCTTCGTTTCCTTAGGGTATCCAATAAATAGACATTTATCAGACTTAGCATCCAATTTGTCTGATACAACCCGCTTCACATAAGCAGGACAACCCCATATCTTAAGGTGAGTTAAGTGAGGTTTCTTACTATTCCAAATCTCATATGGAGTAGTAGAGACTACCTTAGTCGGGACTCTGTTTAGCAAGTAAACAGCTGTCTTAAGTGCATAGCCCCAAAAGGATTTTGGAAGAGTTGCATGATTCATCATAGACCTAACCATGTCCATCAAGGTTCGGTTGCGCCTCTCAGATACACCATTATGCTGTGGTGTATACGGCGGAGTCCATTGGGACAATATCCCATTGTCCCTTAGATAATCTTGAAACTCTTGACTTAAGTATTCACCACCTCGATCGGATCGAAGTATCTTAATACTTTTGCCAAGCTGTTTCTCTACTTCATTTCTGAACTCTTTGAATTTCTCAAAGGCTTCAGATTTGTGTTTCATCAAGAACACATACCCGAATCGTGAGTGATCATCGATGAAGGTGATGAAGTAGCTATAGCCTCCTTGTGAAGAGTTGACATTGGTCCACATACATCGGTATGTATTAGACCAAGCAATTCTCCCACTGGATTACCTTTTCCGGGAAAGGGTAATTTGGTCATCTTGCCTTTTAAGCATGATTCGCATGTATCAAATGAACCGGGTTCAAATGATTCCAAAATTCCACATCGGTGTAATTCGGTCATGCGTTTCTTACTTATATGGCCAAGACGACAGTGCCACGTGTAGGAGTCTATTCGATTATCTATTCGAGCACGTTTGTTGCTAACTTCGATATTGAAAACGTCACTGGATAAATCTAACGTGTAGATGCCATTGCACAAAGTTCCATTCCCATAAAGAACGCCATTTAAAGTTATGTAACAACAATTGTTACTGAAAGTTAAATGATAACCTTTTCATTCAAACATGAAATAGATACAATGTTCTTTATTAACGAAGGAACAAAATAACAATTATCCAATTCTAAGACACGTCCAGTGGGAGCTTTAGCAAATATGTTCCGATGGCAAAGCAGCAATCTTTGCTCCATTTCCAACTCGCAAATTCGCTTCTCCCTTGACGAGTCTTCTTCTATTCCTTAGCCCCTGTATGTCATTACATATATGTGAGCTACACCCAGTATCAAGTACCCAGGTATTGAGGAAATAGAGTGACATTCAATAACGAAGATACCTGAAGAGGATGGGGCATCGGATGCCTTCTTCTTCATGGACTCAAGATAAATCTTGCAGTTTCTTCGCCAGTGACCCTCCTTGCCACAGTGATGGCAAGTGTCTTTTGGGTTTTTTCAGTCTTATTGGCCTTTTTCTTTTTTCCCTTATTCTGTTCTTTAGGCTTCCTCTTAGAACCTTTCTTTGAGGAACCAACTAACAGTATCGTCTTCTGATCCTGCTTTACAGAAGGCTCTACAGTCTTCAGCAGGTTGAGCAACTCTGGAAACTGGTCTAGAGTTGCATCTTTAGAAGGACGGTTGGGAAGTTGTTCTTCAAGGACATAAGCAAGCTTTTCTGCCTTGAGGACTATCCTCAGGTTTCGAAGCCAGTCCATGAAGTTCGGCCCAGTCAGTTTATTGGTGTCCAAAATGGAACGCAAGTTTATGTAAGACATGATCGAGTGATTATCTTAGAAATACAAATTGAGATTATGTGAGAAGATTGATTAAAGAATGTATCAACATACATAAATTAAATCCTATTTATTTTACGAATTGAATCACCCTTATTATCAATTCGGGAGATCGTAGGAACATCTCCAAATAGGTTGATATCCAACCATAGATAAGAACACCATGGCTGTGGCCATCAAGTTTTCTTAGCTATGAAGGTAGGTAATTATACCGATTACATATCACATATATGTAACTATCACTTTATGCTATCAACTAATTGAATGTTTGCATAAATCATTGGGTTGTTAACTCATTAACAAGTATGCATCATATACATAGCACCCAACTGCACCTCTCTTTACATCGACCTTGGCTGTGGCACAACAAATCGATGCTCCAAGCTTAAGGCTGACCCATTAATCAAGAAATAGTTTTAATATGGTTGGAGCTCATTCAACCGTTTAGTCAGGCTTGGATGTGTCCAACAACCAAAACTAAGGATTGACCTCTGACTCCAACTATATTATTCATAAACTAATTCCATGGTTTGAACATGTTAAGGTTCAAGTCGGGCATGGATGTGTCCATCAACCCAACGAGAAACAAAACTCCGATTCTAACCATATTAATGGAAGGTGTTGGCCTTAATATTTTGTAAGGGGTTTTGGTCTCATCTTTCTTTTAAGCACATTCATGACATATGTCATGACTAACGATTTCCTTAATAAAGTATGTATGTGACTCAATTATCAAGTCTCATTAATTGAATTAGGAACCGGATTTCCTAATTCTATTTCATACTTATTGAAGGAATTGTTTTGGGAAACAATTTCCTAAATTGTCATAATTAATTTCGGAAATAATATGTTCAAGACTTTGATTTCTCTAAATCAAATCTTATTAAATTAAGAGACAAATCCCTTAATTCAACTACATATTATTTTCATGAAATCTCATTTAAGAAAACTCTATAGGAAACCATTTCCTAATTAATTTTGGAGACAACAATATGTAAGAGCATCACCTCTTAAAACATATTTTATTCATGGATTGATTAATTACAACAAATCTTTTCTAAGGGTGGCTCCCCGAGGCTCAGATACCCAAAGAAAAGTAAAGTGTTGTAAATCCAATTGGACCGGCTCCCCGAGGCTCAATCCAAATCAAACATGACAATTTCAATTAAAATTGGGAAATTAAATTACAACATCTAACTTTAAATTGGACGGCTCCCCGAGGCTCAATCCAAAATAAAGAATTTGTTGTCAATTTAAAAACCAATTCAAATTTAATTGTCAATTAACTGTCCATGAATTTGTCTAGACTTTCTTAAAGAAAGTGCCCAAAATTGCGAGATTTCGAAATAGGTTTTCAGAATAATTGTAAGTTTCTGGTACAAAGAAAACTTACATATTTCCAAAGTTGGAAAATTTCTAAAATAGAAAAATTTCCAAAATTGGAAAGTTTCCAAAGATGGGAAAATTTCACAATTATTATAAAAATTTAGAAACTAGAAAATTTCAAACGTTTGCGAAATTTCATGAGGATTTCCAAACTTTGAAATTCCTAATTCTAAAATTTATTATAATTTGAAAGTTTCCATAATTGGAAAAATTTTCCGAAATTGAGATCATGACAAAGTTTTCCACAAAACAATTATATGATTAAGTCGAACACTAACCGGCTCTGATATTTTTGCATGTACGATACGTTCAAA
>JAGFNQ010005627.1:330635-366390 GCA_024364735.1 Boesenbergia rotunda | reverse complement strand
TTGTTCAATGTTGCAATTTGACATATTGAAGTGTTGTAACATCTTAGTAATATAAGCCTCTTGAGACAAACCCAAAAGTCTTTTTGATCGATCTCTAATGATCTTTACCCTAAGATGTACTCAGCTTCTCCCATATCTATTATGTCAAATTGTGATGAAAGCCACGATTTATTTCTATCACAAACTGTGTCATTTCCAGCTATTAGCATATCATCAACATATAACGATAAATGACAATCTTTCCTTTATCCTCCTTGAGGTATACACAATGATCCTCATTGATCATTTCGAAACATAAGATAAAATGACTTCATTAAATCTTATGTTCCATTGTCTTGACGCTTGCTTTAGCCCATATATAGACTTTTTAAGTCTACATACTTTATCCTCTTGGCCTTCAGCAATATAACCTTCTGGCTGTGCCATATAGATTTCCTTGTCAAGACTACCATTAAGGAAAGCCGTTTTTACATCCATCTGATGTAATTCTAAGTCATAATATGCCACTATAGCTAAAATGACACATATTGACACAAACTTCATAACTGGGGAAAATGTCTCTTCAAAATCAATACCCTCCATTTGGGTATATCCTTTTGCAACCAGACGAGCTTTGTATCGATTAATCGATGCATCTGCTTTCCTCTTGATTTTGAGAATCCACTTATTCCCAATAGCCCTTCGGCCCGAAGGAAGATCGACTAAATCCCAAACATGATTCTCTCTCATCGACTCCATTTCCTCATCCATTGCAATTCTCCATTTTTCTCTGACTGAACATCTCAATGCTTCCTCAACCGATCGAGGTTCCTGATCGTCAACAGGGAGTATCATTAATGCCTCATTCTCAATGTCAAACCTTCTCCGAGGAATAATCTTACGACTACTCCTTCGTAAGTCGGACTGTTGAGGAGCTGAAACTAATTCATTCATTGGCAAATCACTCCCACTGGGTTGACTAGATTCAGGTATCTCCTGTGATACCTGAGTTGTTGATAAAGGAACATTATCCTCTTCCTCTATTGCAAATAAAGGAATCGACTTATCAACTTCACCTCTTGTTGGGAATTCAGTTTCGAGAAAAGTGGCATCTCTTGACTCAATTTCAGAGACGGTTCCATCTTGCTGCTCACCAATGAAAACATAACCCTTAGAAGTATCAGAATACCTTATAAAGATACACTTTTTACCTCTTGGTCCTAGTTTTCCATATTTGTGAGTCTTATCATGAACATAGGCAGCTGACCCCCAGGGTCTCAGATTACTCAAATCTGGTTTTCTGCCTGTCCAACGTTCATATGGAGTAGATGGAACAGACTTGGAAGGCACTCGGTTAAGTATGTAGGTCGCAGCTAATAATGCATCTCCCCAATAGGAAATTGGCAAATTAGCTTGAGCCATCATAGACCTAACCATATCTAGAAGAGTCCGATTTCTTCTTTCAGCAACTCCATTTTGCTGCGGAGTTCCTGGGATAGTTAGCTGTCTAATAATCCCTCGGTCATTACAAGTTGTCTTGAACTGATCAGACAAGTATTCACCTCCACGGTCAGTGCGTAAGGTTTTAACCTTACGTTCCATTTGATTCTCAACTTCATTTAAATAACGTTTGAAGCAATCCAATGCTTCATATTTATGAGAGATCAAATACACATGACCAAAACGTGTGAAGTCATCAATGAATGTAATGAAATAGAAAGCTCCATGTCTAGCCTTCACATTCATCGGACCACAAATATCCGAATGAATTAATTGCAATGGTGACTCAGCTCTAATAGCCTTGCCAAATGGTTTCCTCGTTGCTTTTCCAGCAAGACAATGCTCACATACTGACAAGTTAATCTTAGCATGAGAGTCTAATAGACCCTCCTTAGCTAATCAATTCATTCTTTCTTGTCCTATATGTCCTAGTCTAGCATGCCAAATTTCCTTATTGATATCAGCATCACTAGCAAGAGCAATGTTTGAAAAACAACTATTAATTCCACAATTAATATCATGTTCCACATCAAGAACCATGAAACCATTCATTACATAACCACACCCAATTAACACAGAGTCAATTCGAAGTTCCACACAACGACTGTAAAAGTTTATACAATAGCCCAAATCAAGAAGACAAGTAACGGAAACCAAATTCCGTCGAATATCAGGAGCATAAAGGACATCATGTAGAAACAACGTTTGTCCACCACGAAGGTTGAGCTTGCAAGTGCCAATGCCTTTGACTTCAATTCTTGCATTGTTTCCTACATATATCCATTTGTTACCAGCTGGTACCCGACGGTACTCCACGTATGTAGCTCGATCACGAGCTACGTGGTTCGTTACTCCTGAATCTATAATCCACAAAGGATGAGAATCAACTAACAACACTGAACTAACAACATTATGCTCATGAAAAGAAGTTAAATATGGAATTACCTTTTTCGGCTCGGTACAATCTCGAGCGAAGTGGCCCTTCTTGCCACAGTTATAGCAAGTCAGCTTGCTTTTAGGTTTCTTTCCATACTTCTTTCCTTTAAACTCCTTCTTGATCGGGCCTTGCCCAGCAGCAGCTTCTTTTCCTCTTCCCTTTCCCTTTCCTTTCTTGAACCATATCTTCTTATTCTTGGGTCTAGATCCTTCAGCTACGAAAGCTTGTCCAGATATCCTTGCAGATTCTACTCTCTCCGCCTCCAGTTCAACATGGCGTGAGACATCAATGAAAGTTTTAATGCTTTCACTGTGAGTAAGATTCTGCTTCATTGATTCCCAAGAATCAGGAAGGGAACGGATAACTGCCTGAACCTGTTGTTCATCTGTCAACTCATGACCGCAGTTTTTAGCTCTCGAATCATATTTCCCATTTCCCTAAGATGTTGGGTCATGGTGACATTCGGGCGTTTCTTGAAGCTGTCAAATTTGATTGTCAGCTGGCGAAGCTTACTTACGCTAACTCCACTATATTTATTTCTCAGGGCAACCCAGACAGCATGAGCTGAAGGCAATGCTCATACTCATACACTAGGTCATCAACCATTGAACTAATCAAAATGCCCTTTGCTGTGGAGTCCTTTTTCTTCCATGTCTTGTAGGCATCAAGATCACGCTTATGCTGGGCGGTAGCACCGTCTACAGGTTCTACCATAAACTGATTTACAGCTTCTAGAACTTCTTGTTCCTCAAGTACATACTGTATCTTGAGGTGCCATATTTTGTAGTTGTCCCCATTTAGTTTCTCTCCTTTGTTCAGTTCAGCTATAATATTCTTTGTTGCATGACCTAACATAAATAAACGCATTATTTAGTAATTCAGTGTATGTTATATGCATGTAATCAATAACTAACTCATTGTAAATAGAGTTGGTTTACAAAATCAAGTGACAACCGCGTTCCCACTCATCCTTTGTATGTACCAATTTAATAAACAATGATTAGTTATATCACACACATCCCATCAAATGAACAAATCATCATTAAATGAACTAATCATTTAATTATAATGAACTAATCATCATTAAATGAACCAATCATTTAATTATCATGAACTAATCATCATTAAATGAACTAATCATTTAATTATGATGAACTAATCATCATTAAATAAACTAATCATTTAACAAATTTGTTAACATATACCATTACTTAAATTGTTCGTACATAACGACAATTACACTACATGGATAAATACTGACTGTACATAACATCAGTAACTAAAGGAAGCTAAGAGAACAAATAGGTTGATATTGCTCCCAATAGAGCGGACAATAGAATCGTAGCTAAAAATTGACCCGTCTCTCTAGTCTGGACCAGAGTGACCTCAGGTGGAGGAGGAATCTCCTCTGGGACTTCTTCAGGATCCTCTACTGTCTCTTCAGGATCTCCTTCTTCTTCTAGATCCTGCTCTATTTCCATATTATCCACGTCCGGATCCCAATCAATCTCCATGTTTTCTTCAAGTTCCAGATCTGGATCCTCCTCGATCTCAACAATTTCCTCGAGATCCTCTTGTTCTGGATCCATTTCTATCTCTGGATTTTCTTCTTCTGGATCCTCCTCCATCTCGGGATCTTCTTCGTATTCAAGAATCTCGGGATCCTCCTCTTCCTCGAGATTCTCCTCGGGCTCAGGATCCTCCTCCATTTCAGACTCGGAGTCAGATTCCCCCAAGTCCTCAGGAAACTGTTGGCGCAGCAGCTGATTGCATAGCTCTATGTAGGAGAGGCGAAAGCTGTGTTCAGCCCATATCTGATTCGCAACTTTCCCTGCTCTCTTTGGTAGAGCACGCATTAATTCTCCGATTCGGTGATCATCAATCATGGGGAACCCGGCCTGCTCAAGTTTCCAGAAGATCCGATCCAGTCGTCCTATAACGCCCTGGACTCCGAGAATTGGAATATAGAAAACTGTCCTGAATTCCGCCAATAGCACCTCTAGTCGCTCATTATGACCAGCCATGCCGTCCCTATCGTGCAATATTTAGAATTGAAAAATATACATTGTCAGTACAAAACTGACAATCCAGTACAAAACTGGTTCAATTCAATTCATATGTATACACGTAAAATCACAAATAGACAAGAAAAACAAATTTTCTTCGAGGAGCCTCGATTGACTGACATCGGACTGATCGATCATATTCTAAGGTTGAATTTATTGTCCTTATTAGAACTAATCTAATTGGGCATGATTATCTTAATCTGTTCTTGTCTAACCTTAGCCCATTTAATCAGGTTAAACAACGGATAAAATTTGGTCGAACCAACCAATGGTTTAGATTAAATTGGATCAACTTGGTCTAATTAAATCAACTTATGATTTGAACTAAACCAAATTTAATTTATACTTAATTAATTGATCCACTAAAATCAATCTAATCTTTTAGTATACATATATTAAATTCATTAATTAATATATGTATAGCATTAATTAAATGTAGCATGTCATAATTAAAATATTATGCATGAAACATTTTTTCAGCATAAAAAAAATGCTACTGTACAATGGGAAAAATAGGACATGCATTAATTAATTAATGAGATAGCATAAATCATTAACTAATTACTTAATAATATATGCATTGCCCGAATTAAATGCATCACCAACAATTAAATGCAGCATTAAAATATTATAATTGTGCATGCACCAACTTTAGGTTTCGACCTTCCTTCATTTCGTTTTTTTTCGGTTCTTTTGGTTCCTTTCCGCCGTCGCCCACTCCTCTGCCATCAACAGCAGTTGCTGCCGACTCTCATCTCCAGCCACAAAAACTGATTAATGATGAAAATCGAGCGCGATGCACTCTACCCCAGCATCCCTCGAGCGCTTAACGACAACATCAGATCGTGTCGTTCTTTGGCAGTGGGAAATGGCAACATATCGCGAAAAATTCGCAACTCGGCAGTGGCAAAATTTGACAGGGTTTGTCAAAGACATCGAACAAGGGATTCAAGGCATGTTTTCAACATATAATTTTCTGTACAGTGATTAGATTTCTCGAAGAACTATCACAGGCAATTTTCATGCATATCAACAGATCCATTTTAATTTTGCTTAAACTTATGCTCTGATACCAATGTTGATTTTTCGATATGCATGAGCAGTTTGCAAGTAACAGAAATGTATAACAAACGGAAAATACTCACAGTGATGTTCGCAACTCCTTCTCTTCTTTGCTGGTGGAAGAACAACCTTGCTGTTGGAAGAACAATCACGGGATCGGAGAGTTCCTCAAGTCCACAAACCAAATCCCGCAGCCCTTGGATGTTCTCGGCTGAGTTGCACACCTTGAAAAAAAAATATTCCCCCCCTGAAGCTTGGACGTTGCGTCTTATATAGATGCCCATAGCAGCATCTACTTCTCGCACGCAACGAGAACGTGGCTGAGATCGTGTGCAGTTGCAATAGCAACTGCACTCCACTTCTCGCACGCAGCGAGAAGTGGCTCAGCCCACTTCCTACAGACCATACAACTAAAACAAATGGCACACAACAAACCAACATGGAGAGCGACTCATCTAGAAGAAACAACATGTTTTCTACTCCTTTCCGTCATAAAAAGCAAAAGAAAAGATCAATAGCAGAAAAAATTAATGCAAGGTGTTTAGAGTGGATGGTTAATACAATTGAGAGTGAATCACAATCATCTCGGGTGTCGACTGGTAATGTGGGACAATACAGTATCAAAGAATGCATGGAGGCTTTAGATTGTATGTCTGGAATTGAAGAAGGTGGTAGTTTGTGGATGCATGCAACACGGTTGTTTTTGAAACCTGATGTTAGAGAGTTATTTTTAACAATCAAGAGAGATGATTTACGGCTAAAGTGGTTGCAAGATCAGATGCAAAGGGACATGCAACGAAGGACTACTTCAATAATTTCAGCTCCTGCATCACGTGGAGAATTGTGGCATAATGACAATGATTTCGAGCAATGCTGTTATTTATTTCTGTTGTGCCAATTTATCACTTACATGTGGTAAATCTCACAAAGTTGTTTATGTATGCAACATATGGTTATTTTCTGTGATTTCTTGAAGATACACAGCAAGATTATATGATAACTTATTAGATGTATGCAACATATGGTTATTTTGTGATCTTTGGGTGTTTTATTTTTCAGAATTTCTATTCTCTTCACTGTTTCTGTGATTTCTTGAAGATACACATCAAGATTATATGATAAATTATTCGATGAATCAATAATGTCAAATAGTGTGTCTCCATGGGATAGACTGATGGTTAGTGTGTCGGTGTTGCCATTAAGAGGTATGGGAGTCAAATCATGATAAAGTCAGTATGCTCATCCTCCCCACGCGCTAGCTACAGCATTCGGGCTAGTAGCCCCCGTGATTTACCTCCTCCGTGTTGACCTTGGGACGGGTTGACGGGGGCGCTGGGCGCTGAGGCCACCAATAATGTCAAATAGTGTGATGTTTCATGTATATTTTCAGATTTTGGAGAAAACTTGAAAATGTCAGTTAGCAACATAGAGAGTGTCTCAGATAGTAGATTGGATTCTCTTTCTCCTTCATTGGATTCTGAAGAGTTAGACGACTTCATGAGCATCGAAAACATTGAAGGTACTAGCTCAAACCCACACACTATGGGGAGAAAAAAAATTACTATATGCATTAACAGTGGGAGCAACGATATATTTTGAGACATATTTGCATAAGACTCCATGTTACAACCATGAATACAGAGGATGGGCTTCGTTGGTGTCCATATTGAATGGAAATCCTCGCCGATGTTACCAATCCTTTAGAATGCATAAAGAGGTATTTTTTGAGTCATGTGGAATTTTAGTGAACAATTATGGCTTGAAACCCACAAGAAGTGTGATTGCTGAAGAGCAATTGGCAACTTTCATAATGATAGTCGGTGTATGTGCAGGGAACAGACAAGTACAAGAGTTTTTTCAATGGTCTGGTTATACAGTTAGTATGTCATTTCATAACGTCCTAAGATCTTGTACAAAGATGTCTCTTGATTGAATAAAGCCATTTTCGGATCACAACATTACTCATCCACATATTCAAGTAAAATCCTGATATTTCCCTCATTTTAAGGTAAATGCTCATAAATTTTCTCGAATATATTATTTATTGGATGTTATGTTCATAGTTCATATCGCTTGCTTATACAAATTTTCAGGATTGTGTTGGTGCAATTGACGATACTCACATGCATCAATACCATGCCACTTGCAAGTTTAATTTATTGGCAGAAAAGGTAGTCCAACTCAAAATGTAACGGTGGCATGTGATTTTGATATGTGTTTCACATTTGTGTTGCCTGGTTGGGAAGGAAGTGCTCATGACACTAGAATTTTTTTAAAGATGCTTCAAAGAATTTTCCCATGCCAGGTTCACAATTCAATTATATTTATCTTAAGTACAAGATTTTATTTATGAAATCTCTTTAAATATCTTATGTTCTACTTTTTAATCATATTTATCATTTTTTTGGTAAATATTATCTAGTTGATGCAAGATATCCTAATATATTATGATTTCTTTCTCCGTGTAAAGGACAAAAATATCACATTCCAGATTTTCAGCGTGCCTCTTCGTACAATAGTCACCAGGAGGCGTTCAATTACTTGCATTCATCATTGCGTGGTACCATTGAACGCACTTTTGGTGTATGAAGAAAAAGTTTCAAATCTTGAGTAACATGCCTGTCAATATATCTTGGTCAGACCAGATTGCACTTATGCTGGCTACAATGGCAATACACAATTTTATCAGAAAAATGGATGCAAATGATGAAGATTTTTTGGAGGCTGAATTAAGAGCAAATAATAGAAATGATATATTGAACAGAATGGTGCAAACAACACGGTTTCTTATCATCAACAATCGGACGAGACTATGGATAAATAAATTGAGGGATGATATATGTGCATCAATTGCATTTGGAAGGATTGATGTCTCTTTTTTCAATTCAACATAATGAACAACAAAATACATTTTTTTTTTAATTTTTCATCGTCACAAGATATTATGAAGGACTTGTGTAGTTACATAAGACGTTAAAATTTAATGGGATTGATCCAATTAGACGAGATACAACTTAATTCTCTAAGAATGACAAAAAAATATTTATAAATATTATTAGCAATTGTTTATAATGTTAAATGTTATTTATATATGAGTTTTTAATAATTTCTAATAGAATTTATAAAATTTCAATCATAATTTACTATAAATATTTATTTTTAAATAAAATTTTATATTTTTATATAATTTACATTTTCAGAAATATATATATATATATTATATTTATATAAATTATGTTATTTTTATTAATTTTATATATTTTTTCAAACATTCAAATTATAAAAAAATTTAATACAATATTCAAAATATAATAATAATTATATAAATATTTAAAATATAATAATAATAATTACATGAAAAAATTATTGATAGTATAAAATTATATTGAGATAATTAAGAAAGATTAATTATATAGTTTAAGGATATTATTGACATTCAACTAAAAATGAAGTTTGGAAGTAATTATTCTCTCAAACACTCAAACTTTATCTTATATCAATTTTTGACTTTTATTTCCAAACACTTCGTACTTTAGCTTCTCACTAACACCAAAATAATTTTATAAGAATCACTTTTACATAAGTAAAAATCTCCTAAACACTCCCTTAGTATGCAAGGATCAATAATAAACTTAGAATAATATGCATGCAAGATCAAGAGTATCTAGGGAGTGTTTGGGAGAGCTTTTACTTCTTGAAAAGTGATTCTTGTAGTGATTATCTTGAAGTTAGTAAGAAGCTAAAGTAAGCAGTGCTTGAAAATAGAAGCCAAAAGCTGATACAAGATAAAGTTTGAGTATTTGGGAGAATAATTGCTTCCAAGCTTAATTTTTAATTGAATGACAATAATATCCTTAAACTATATAAATTAATCATTTTTTAATTATTTAAATATAATTTCGATACTATCAATAATTTGTTCACGTAATTATTATTATATTTTAAATAGTGATATAATTATTATTATATTTTAAATATAGTATTAAAATTAATTTTTTTATAATTTGAATATTTGAAAAAATATATAAAATTAATAAAAAATAAATAAAAAATAAAAAATAAAATAATTTATATAAATATAATATATATATAATTCTGAAAATGCACAATATGATTGAAATTTTATAAAAATATAAAATTTTATTTAAAAATAAATATTAGTACAATTAGGTAAAGTGACAATCAGGTAAAATGTTATATTATTTAAGGATATAAATATTATTTTTTAATGTTATATCATAAATAAAAAAACAGTAGCAGATAGAAGCATCAAATTCTTGCTTCTAACTTCTGAGCAAAAGTAATAGAAGCTAAAGCAGAATCTAGCCTTCCCAAACACTCAAAAATGATTCTGTATAGCCAGAATCTAAAAAGCAGATAGCAGAAGCTCTCTCAAACACTCCCCTAATGTTAAACTAAAAATTGATTCTTACTTATACGCTCTCCTTTTCCAAAAAAATAAAATAAAATCCCTAGCATCAATATGACCTTGCGGGTATAGGAGGTCAAGGCTTGATAGGCCCTATTATTGGAAAGGGCGTCAGCCCGATATACAAAACCATGGTAAGGGCTGGAATTGTTCAGGTTTTCCTGGGTTATATCACATGTTCTCCCTTCTAGTTGAACTGAGAAGCGTAGTTCATTGAAGTTCTATAAGTTGATGGAGTATGAATTCATTAGTAAGAAGGTAAAATAATTTTTCAACTCTGAGATTTCAAGAATCTACTTGTTCCCCGACCAAGGGGAGAAACTTGATCCCACAGACATAAGAATGCCAAAAACCCAAGTGTAATCCGACAGAGATGAGGAAGTCGATCTCGCAGCCCTAAGAATTTTAGAAATCCAATTATAATTTGACCGTAGAGAGGAACTCAATCCTGCACTATGAAACTCAATTATAATCTAGCTAGAGATGAGTGATTCCGGTCATAAGAATGTCATAAATTCAATTATAATCGATCCCGTGGTCATAAGAATATTAGAAATTCAATTATATTATGGCCGGGGGGAGGAGCAATCTCTCGGCTATACAAATGCCAGAAACCCAAGTGTAATCCAATCGGGAAGAGAAATTCGATCCCAACGTTCTAAGAATTCTCGAAATTCAATTATAATTCGATTAGGGAGAAGAACTCGGTCAAAAGAATGCCAAAAATTCAATTATAATCGATCGGGGAAAGAAACTCGATCCTGCAAACCTAAAAATACCAGAAACCCAATTATAATTGGATTGGGGAGAGGAGTGATACCTTGGCCACAAGAATTTCAAAAATAGAATTATAATCCATTTGGAAAGAGAAGCTCGATCTTGTGGTCATCTGAATGTTAGAAATCCAATTATAAAATGCCTGGGGAGAGGAACTTGATCCCTCGGTAATAAGAATACTAGTAATCCAATTATAATCCGATCAAGTAGAGAAGTGATCCCTCGGCCATACATAACTCGAGTACCCACTATGATTTGACCAAGGAGAGGAGCAATCCCTCCGCCTATACATAACTTGAGTACCCACTGTGATCTGATCGAGGATCGTCAGCCCTTGTTGACGTCTGTTGAAATATCTCTGTGCCCGTCTGGTCCAGATTTTGTTACCCAACACGAATACATAATGTTACATCAAAATTTAAACTAGCTAATTAATAATTAATTCCGATCCATAATCACTATTAACCACCTAAATCTCCTAAATAATACTCTACTCTTTTATTTCAAAGTTTTTGTTATCATTTTCTTTTTTTTATTTTTGTTTTTAAAATTTTCATGTTTGTAGATCGGTATAACTGAATTTGATGTGATATAATATTAAAATTATTTTTATTTTGACAGAATATGAAGGTACATATGACGTTGGTTGTTTACGCCTGCAGTCATATGGTTGTTTATGCCTGCAAGCTGAATAGTTAATTGAGTCAAGGAATCTAATAAGTTGAGATCCATAATTGAATTAGTGAGTATAAATATTCAATATTCATAAATCACAAAAGAAAAAATCTTCAAGTTGACGAAGACTAATTAAAAGAAAAAAAAAATCATGTCTATGACTATGCTTCAATGTTCGTGTTGGCCCTGCGAGGGGTTGACGGGGGCGCTGAGGGGAAGCGAATCGCCTTTTGCCACCTAGATAGGTTTCGACAATATAGAGATATTGTTACAAACCACAAAATCGGGTAAGATAAATTAAAAGCTGAAACTCTACTGTATAATGAAGAGGAAGATAAATACTTGCACAGAGATCGTATGTTGGAAGAAAAATTGCAAAAATATAAACAATTAAAAAAACAAAATGAAAGAAAGTTGAAGGAAGCAGAACAACGATATCAGTCAATGTGGAAGAACGTTGATACAGAACTTCTATCACTCATTGGCTAGCATCATGGTACAATGTGCATTAAGTCAGCTATAGAGAAAGAAGTTGCAAAAAAAGCAACTGCAAAGAGGGCAGAGAGGGAAGCTGCAGAGAAGGAGAAGGAGAAGGAAGTTTCTGATGAGGAAGCAGAAGGAAATATGAGCGAGCGAGAGAAGAGGAAGAGGGTTGACTACGAAGTGAACGAGAGATTACTTTATGAAAAAAATTATGTATTTGGATCTTATAATGGTACTATATCTTATTTTCTACTTCTATTTTGATGACTCTTTTTAATTGGAATTTCTATACTGTTGAAATATATCTATTAAATTAACTTAACGAGATTTTTTCAACCTCGGGTGATCAGCCCCGGCCTCACGGAAGTTTTCCACCGGCCGCCAGGGTAAATCGGGAAGCGCTCGCAGTGGGCGATCTAGAAACCTAGCATCCCAGGGTTTGCACCTCATTTGGAGGAAAAATTCCTTCAAATACGCCGTATAAGAGGATCGAACCGCGGATATCTGGGATAGCGACTAGTCGCCCTACCGCTGCACCATAGCCCCGAAGGCAAATAGATAGGTTTCAACAGTATAGAAATTCCAATTAAAAAGAGTCATCAAAATAGATGTAGAAAACAAGATATAGTATCATTATAAAATCCAAAAACATAATTTTTTTTTATAAAGTAATCTCTCGTTCCACTTCATAGTCAACCCTCTTCCTCTTCTCTCGCTCGCTCATACATCCTTCTGCTTCCTCATCAGAAACTTCTTTTTCCTTCTCCTTCTCCTTCTCTGCAACTTCCCTCTCTGCCCTCTCTGCAGCTGCTTTCTCTGCAACTTCTTTCTCTATAGCTGACTTAATGCACATTGTACCATGATACCTGCCAATGAGTAATAGAAGTTCTGTATTGAGGTCCTTCCACATTGACTGATATCGTTCTGCTTCCTTCAACTTTCTTTCATTTTGTTTTTTTAATTGTTTATATTTTTGTAATTTTTCTTCCAACGTACGATCTCTGTGCAAGTATTTCTCTTTCTTTTCATTATACAGCAGAGTTTCAGCTTTTAATTTCTCTTCCCAGATTTTGTGGTTTGTAACAATATCTGACGAATATGATTTGAAACTTGTTATCTCAAATTTGTTTCCAGCCATATTTCCTAAAAAAAACATTATGCCAATATAAAACAAATTAACAAGAGTTAAGTCAAGCATTTCCACAATCCTATAGAGTTGTAGAAAAAGTTTATTAGAGTTACATGAAGGTACTAGAGACTCTAGGATAGCAAAAAGGGATTTAGTAATTAGTCAATTTTACAGTTTTTTTTTTTTTACAAAAAAGAAGGATTTTATTTCAAGAAAAGGAGCATCCATATTAGAAGGGGGGCTAGACCTGACCTTCTAATGTGGAATTACAGAAAACATTGATTTACATTTAGTATCCCAATCAAATTTCAGTTAAGAGAGTATAAGCACTAGGCTTATCAACTATATCTTCCTTCCCAAACAGAGTTGGAAAACTATACATTTTTGAATCAACAATCTTGCATTATCAGATTCATAAAAGGAACACACAGAAGCCACTAAGAACCTTTTCAATAGACGGCGTGCATCTTTCAATCCAAGAAATGCATCTGAGGGCAACTTGGCTTAGTGTTGACACAGTTTCGTAACAAAACTCACCTCTTCAGCCAAATTATATTGAAGTTCAGTTGGGAACAGAAATCTTCAGATATTATCTGCATATTTGATAAACAGATAAAGCATCCAGATGGGAAACAATTCAAGTACAACTGCACTCAACATTTTCCAGATTTACTTAATAAAGAAAACCCATTCAGATATCTGGAAGGCAAAAAAAGAGTAACCATAATATAAAACCGCAAGTTTCAGTTAACAGCCTTATTTCCTCACTTCATACATGTAACGCCCATTTAAACAAACTTCATGTAATGGTAGCATTACTAAGGATCTTCTGCTTGCATTTACTTACAACCTTTCTGGGAACGTATTTTCCAATCTGAATTGTATAGGAAGTATCCATAGCTCTGTCAAAAACAATTACACATTGATATCAAATTGGATAGAACTTCCATTTACCATCAAAGTATAGACATTTATAAAAAACCAAGGAACACCAGAATTCCAGCAGAAGTCAGAGATACAAGACTGCAAAATGCGAAGCAGGGGCGAAGCAGAGGCCCCCTTTTGAAAAGAGAATTGTCCTGAGTTATATAGTTAAAGATCACTATCGAAGACCTAGTCCCTCTTGAGAAGACAATCCAAATCATTAAATGACTATCAAGACCAGCAATTCGAATTATATAAGCCAATCTTGAACAAATTCCAAGTCTGCATTAATAATCAAACCTGGCAGGGAGTTAGGAGTAGTCAGTTTACAGCCTTTCTAGTAGTGCGAATGTATGGCAGTTGCAGTCTATCCAGCTTACAGATGCCATTAAGCATTCTGTCCATGAAGCCAGCAGAGATAGCATTCCCTGCGTTGAATTTAAATGCTTGGTTAGCAAGAAAATCTGCAGCTGAGTTAGCCTCCCTATAAACATGTGAAATCCATATTTGATGTCGGCTTATATAATCTTTGATTTTAATGATCAACCTGCGGTAATTCCAAGGAAGAAAGGAAGATTGTAAAATTTTCAAAGCTACCAAGGAATCAGATTCTAGCCAAATAGGGGAGAAACCACTGGAAATACATAACTCCAAACCCATCAAAATGGCAGTTAACTCAGCCTTCACATTTGAAGCCACACCAATAACTCCAAACTTTATTTTCATAATTTGACCCATATAGTTCCTGATAATTACACCATATGATGCAGGACCAGGATTACCTCTAGAGCAACCGTCAGTATTAACCTTGTAAACCCCCAATTTCGGCATTCTCCAATGCACCAATATGATAGAAGTCAAAACTCTATTATCCACTTGAAGACCCATGTTTTCCACTATCTTACTACATCCTTTCCAGTGAGATTTCCTAATCAGACCGGCTGTATCAGCAAGTTGTAGATAGGATATAACCTTCCAAATTATCTTTTTAGATAATGGCCTTAAACCCCTGTGCTTAGCATTATTTCTAGCGCACCAAAGAAACCAGACAATCAAAAAAGGAATAGCTTCTTTAATATGGCCATATTCCGACCAGGAGACTCCCTTTTTCCAATTTTCAAATTTATGATAGCTATCCACTCCAAACAATTGGCCAAAGTGACTCCAGACCTCCATAGCAATCGGGCACGTAAAAAACCAATGATCCCAAGATTCTCCTCCATCACAGCATTGACATTTTGATGCTAATTCCACTCCTCTTTGCTGCAATATATCATCTAGTGGTAATCTTCTATTTAAAAAACGCCAAACAAATATAGATATGCTTGGGGATAGTAACTTACTCCAGCAAGCTTTCCAAATCTCTTTTGATTGCTGACCATTTCTAATGTGATTCCAAGCAGATTTTAAGGAGAATTTACCATTACTGGTCGGCTTCCAAAGAATAATATCACAGCCTCTCTGTTTGAGGCCTTTCGGAGTTGAATTTGCATTCGCAGGAGCCTCCATTTCCAAAATCTCCTCCACTAATCTGTTTGGAACCAAGTTTTGCAATTTGGGCAGATTCCAAACTTGATTGTCACTAAATTCAGCCACTTTACTATTTGGGTTTCCCACCACCTCACATACTTGAAATAAAGGGCCTTGATCTAGCCATGTATCATACCAAAAGCTTATTTCGCCATTACCAAGAACCCAGCCAATGTTTTCCTCTGCTAATCTTCTGATTTTTAACAGTGTACGCCAACAAGGGGAGGCCTTCCAATTCGCCGGAACTATAGCTGATGGGGATGATCTACAATACATTGTTAATAGGAATTTAGCCCATGGAGTACCTTGCTCTTTGAATCTGAACCACAACTTCATTGCAGTGGCAGTGGCAATATCTGCTAATTTTCTGATGCCCAAGCCCCCTTCCAGTTTTGGCTTACAAATTTCTTTCCAAGCAATCCAATGAATTCTCCTTTTAGAATTAGACATACCCCAGAAGAAATTTGCAAATATCATTTCAATTTGGTGTTGAACTGTCATTGGTGGAAGAAGAACCTGCAAGATATAGAATGGTATTGAAATTAATACACTTTGTATAAGCAACAACCGACCACCATAAGTTAGCCTTTGAATATTCCACCCCATGAACCTCTTTCGAATTTTTTCTATTAGGAAATGAAAATGGCTAGATTTTCTGCATCCAGAAACTATGGGAACTCCTAAGTAAACAATAGGATGTTGACCTTCTACAAAACTAGTACTGGAGGCAATTAAACCTTTTCTGGTACTTGAGATACTTTTGGCAGGAAAAAACAAGCTTTTACTGACATTAATTAATTGGCCCGAAGATTTCTCATAGGACTCTAAGAATTTCTTGATCCTCTTGACATTATTTATTGAACCATTCAAAAAAACCATGATGTCATCAGCATATGCCAAATGAGACAGTTTAAATTCACTACCCACATTATAATATAACTGAGGAAAATTATTAAACAACTCATCTAGGCCTCTTGATAGGAATTCTGCAGCAATAACAAAAAGTAATGGAGAGATGGGATCCCCCTGCCTCAAACCTCTCTTAGATTGAAAAAAGCCTGACAAATGCCCATTCACTTTAACAGAAAACCAACATTCAGATATGCAGCGTTTGATAAGCCCAATAACAAAAGCCGAAAACCCAAAAGCCTCCATGACTTTAAAAAGAAAAGCCCATTGAACTCTGTCAAAGGCTTTGGCCATATCTAGCTTCAAAATTAAATTGCCACCCCTAACATGATAGTTCAGTTTATGGTTCACCTCTTGCGCCAGTAGAATATTATCTGAAATTAGTCTACCTGAGATAAAACCACTCTGAGAGGGAGAAATGATTTTATTCATTATTTTTCCAAGTCTAACAGATAGTAGTTTGGAGATAATCTTATTTGATACATTACATAAGCTGATTGGCCTAAAATCTTTCCATTGCTGAGCATTATCCATTTTTGGAATTAGCACTATTGTAGTGGCTGCCATACCCTTTGGCATAGAACTACCATGAAAGAAATCCAAGACTGCTTCCAATAAATCCCCCTTGATGATCTCCCAACAAGATCTATAGAATTGAATAGAAAATCCATCCGGACCAGCCGCACTATCCAGAGGCAAATCCCAAATTATTTTCTTTATTTCCTCTATATCCGGAAGCTTAGAAATATTAGCATTATCACCTGCATTAATCAAAGGTGGAATATGATCAAGATTCACATCATCACAACTAAAATCCTCACCTGTTAGTAGTTCCTCGAAATAAGTTGAGCTTGAGGCACGAATAAGCTCCGGCTCCTCAAGGCAAACTCCTTTATCCCAGATTCGAAAAATCCTACTAGCCAGTCTTCTTTTTTTAACCAAATCAAAAAAAATTTTGGTATTTCTTTCTCCTTCAGCCATCCACTTAACCGCAGCCTTTTGTTTCCAAAAAACCTCCTCCATATGCAAGATATGATTAAGTTGCGCCTGCATTTGAGATTTTCGCAATTTATTATTAGCAGAAGGATCTATATCAAAAGAACTCTCGGCCTCAGCAAAGCTTTCTTCGGCTTTAATAATCTTCTCATGTATGTTCCCAAATATTTCCCAATTCCACCATTTCAAATGTTCCTTAAGTCTTTTAAGTTTGGATTGCAGCTTTCTGAGACCTCTCGCTGCACTTGGCAGCCTCCAATTCAAAGTGACAGTTTGGAGAAAATTGCTGTGCAAGGTCCACATGTTCTGAAAACGAAAGGAAGCAGCTGGTTTAGGAAAATTAAGAAAGGTAGTAAGCAAGGGACAATGATCAGAATTTGCTCTGCTTAAATGTTCCACCCGAACCGAGAGATCAGAATCATTCCAAGCAAGAGACAAAAGAACTCTATCTAGCCTTTTCCAGATTTTATTATTCGACCAAGTGTATTTGTCTCCAACAAATCCTGCATCTGTAAGACCAGTCAGCATGAGAAATTCATTAAAATCATTAACTGGCCCATGTCTAGATATAAATCCTTTCGAAACTTCACTAGAATTTGAAACAACATTAAAATCTCCTCCAACAAGCCAAAACATGTTGTTTTCTGGACACAATTCCAGCAGCTTATCCCAAAGGATAGATCTCTCTATTTGTGTGCATTTGGCATATACCACTGTGATTATTATATTAATGGGAAAAATATGAGAACTTATTTTCATGTGAAGGAACTGATCATGGTCTAATAATAATTCACATTCAATATTTGCATCAAACAAAAACCAAATTTTTCCTGAGCAGTTAGAAATGACATTATCAAAACCCAATCTTCTAGTGATAGAAAGCCCATCTAATTTAATAAAAGGTTCAAGAATGCCTAAAAAATTCAGGTGATAATGCACCCTGAAGAAGTGAGCTCTTCTAATAGATGCTTCATTTCCAATCCCTCTAATATTCCAAAAGATACCAGCCATTAAGAAGGGATAGAGAAATTATCTTTTTGTACTTGAGATTTGCTCCTGGTGACTCTGCAGTCCTCCCTCAAGCCTGCTCTAAAGAAAGGAGCAGATTTAGGAAATTTCCTACCAATAGTTTTGCCTTTGACATTTCTGAGAAGTCCCTTATCTATAATGTCACCTGATGATGATCTTTGAAGGGGCCCCTCCTCTTCACTATCTGAATTATCCTCTGCTAATATAGTTTTATACGCTTCATACTTATTTACATCTTCTTTTTCATCCCACGGCTTATCAATATGTTCATCCTGTGAATCCTCTGCTAATGAGAAAGAGGCTGTGCAAGTATCCTTTATAGTTGCTTCCTTTTCAGCCCATGTTACCTGACCTTGTTGCTTGGACTTAATATTGTTCTCGTGTCCTGCTTCAGACTCTACTGAAACCACATTAATCTTCTGAGAAGTTTCGAGCTGTGCTTCTGTATACTCTTTATTCTTACTAACTTTCCCCAATTCAGTAGATAAATTTTGATCCTCTTCTTCTAAATCAGCAAGAATCTGAAATTGATTTTTGGATTTATTCTTAGCAGCCACCTCACTTTTGTTACTTACTGTATTTTTATTCTTCTGAACCCATTTTTGCTTTTCTGTTTGCTTCACTCCCAATTCTAGAGAATTATCAACTAATTGAATCAGCCCTGTATTTTGAGACTCATTTCTTTTTAATTGAGGCCTCAATATATCTTCTCCAGAAATATCCTTATGCTCAGTGTACCAATTTGGCTTTGGCTTGCTCCCATTAACATAGCATTCATCAATAGAGTGACCCAAATGCTTGCAATCAACGCAGTATTTAGGAAGTTTTTCATATATAATCTTTTGTAGCCGCTTCTCATCCCCTATACCAATCCAAAAATCTTCAATTCTAGATTTGAGCAGATCAAGTTCCACACAGATGCGAGCCACTGAGAGCCTAGAACCATCAGCTGTGCCTTCGTCAATTTTAATTGGTTTACCCACTATTCTTGCCATAGAAAAAAGACTTTGCTTGTTAAACATATGAATAGGCAGATCTGGTAATTGAATCCATATTGGAACCACTGATGATTCAATATCATAAGAAAAATGGGGCGACCATTTAAAGATTCTCAAAGGGACGCCCCCAATTAACCAGATCCCTCGACACCAAATGCGCGCCATATCTTCACTTGAGGTAAGATGAATAAAGATAAATCCAGCTCTTAATAAACGAATGTTATATGGACTAGAAAGACCCAGATTACTAAATGATTGCATAATGGACACTTGATTCGCCCTCCAACCTGAGAATTTGCCAATCAATGAAAACTGATAAGGGGTAGCCATACCTGAAATCTCCTCTTCTGTGTAGAAAACGCCAGGCTTATTGTTGTAGGTAGTAATCGGCTTGAAGTTAAATCCTACATCCACAAAGCTTTTCTTGATGGAACGAGGAGATCCTGGTTTAACTATCTCAGCATACGTCGCAATTGATTTTTGTGATAAGACTTGAGAGAGGTTGCAATCCGATAATGATGGCATCAGAGGAGCTTTCGCTATGCCTGAAGATCCCAAACTAGGGTTTACAGTGTTCGACTGCCTCATAGCCTCTGACGCCCCACCTCCAGCGACAAGAATCTGGCTAGGAACATCACAACCGATAGGCGGAATAGGAGGAACCATCCCTGTGGAGATGAGATGAGAATGTTCCGAAGTCATCGCCGGCGACTCAAGGCCGGCGGCGGCTAAGCCGCCAGAGAAAGAAGAGACGCGAGGGAGCCTCGCGGGAATCGCCTTCAAATCGCCTTTAATCAATTTTACAGTAAAGGAGGTGAGTCTATCAGTTAATTGCATAGCAGGTTTAAGAAATTTCTAAATGATCTCCACTCTGTTAGAGAGAGTGTTGAAAATCAAAATAGTTGATGCATATACGGTGTCTAAGGATCTCTCTACTGTAAAAATATATACAAGTTTAAAGAGAATGGTATAGCTCTTCTTGAAGACTTGAAGGCCAAAGTAGATATGAGGGTCAAAAAATAGTCTAAAGGAGAGTCCAAAGGTTATAGTGGCATTTCATCCTCAAGGGTTGCCAATCTCGTGAGGAAGATCATGAGAAAAGGCAGGAGGTTCAGTAAAAGACAACCTAAGAACCTCCCAGATGAAATCAAAAGGGTAGGTAAGAAGAAATTTAGTTAAAAATGAAAGTTTAATGCATGTGTTTTCAATGTACAGGAAGGGGCACTCCAAGTAAACTGTCATGAACTCAAAAACCCAAAAGCTCAAGAAAAGGGAAAATAAAGCATTAAAGGCCACGGGAGATGAGTTGTCATTGGCAAACTCAAATCACGGATGGCAACATCAAACATCAGTGACAAGCTTAATCAGTACTATTTATATACTGAATCAACTATGACAAACATGGATGAACCATCAATTATTTATAATGTCAAACAAGCAATTGTAAGTAGAAGAGGCATCCAACAAATGAACTACTAATGTCTGCAATCGTGGAGAAACATGATACTGGCGTATGAACAACAAAACCAACTATTTGCTTTCCTAATCAAATAGAACAAAACCAATTATTTGCTTTCTTAATCATATAAAACGTATGAGATGTCAAACAAGCAATTGAAAGTAGAAGAGGCATCCAATGAATGAACTACTAGTGTCTGCAATCATGGAGAAACAGGATACTGGTGTATGAACAACAAAACGAACTTGCTTTCCTAATCATATAGAACAAAAAACAACTATTTGCTTTCCTAATCAAATAGAACAAAACCAACTTTTTGCTTTCCTAATCATATATATCTTATGAGCAGCAGCAGAAGCAAACAACAAACTTAGTCATGATCAGACTGGAGGGTTTAAAAGCTACTACCACAAGCATCTCGAAGAAGTTCGTGAAAATAGAAGAGATCTCTTTCAGGAAGCAACTAATTCACATGCAATTTTAAACACTTGGAACAACAAAAGAATGGGATGCTTACCAGTTCATGTACGGTTAGAATTGCTGCTTCCAGGTGACCATCTCCGGATAGCAGATGCCATAAAGTTCCTCCTGGCAAAATAACTGATGCGACTCTTCCATGGCAACGATCTGGAATAACTCCTTGATGGCAAAAGACAAACAGCTCCAACATGACCAATCAAGTGCACATTATTCTCGAGAACTCCATTCTCACCAATGGATTCTTGATGTCCAGCCAATCCAGTGACATCCAAATTAACTGCCAGCCTCCCATCTCTGCATTGCATCAACCAGTCTGCACATCTTGATGTCACTCCATGACACTTTCACTTTCACCAACTTTGGGCAACCCTCTGCAAGGGCTTCCATTCCCTGATCAGACACAGAACATCCTTTGATGCACAGCTTCCTCAAAGCCATGCACTTGGAGGCAATACAAATGATCTCAGGATCCCCAAAGGTCTTGCTGCTGCAAAGGGCAAGGCGTTCCAGCTTTGGGCAATCGCTTGCTATAAGCCCCATGCTTCGGGCTGTTCGATTCACCCCAATAAGCACCAATTCTGGGAGGTTGGGGCACTGCCTTGCTACAACTATTAGACCTTCATCACCAATCCAATTGGTCTTCCATCCATCGATATGGATCTTGCGGAGGAGAGGGCAGCATTCGGCAACAGCAGCCAGGCCGGTGTCTGTGCATTCTGGGGTCTTTACAAGATGAGGGATCTCAAGATCAGCACACAAGGAAAGAGCGGCAAGGCCACGATCAAACGAACAGTACTAGAAAACAAGATATAGTACTAGATCATATAAGATGGTCAAAATAGCTTCTTATTCAGTCCCTCTTTCTCTTTTTTCGCTTTAGCCCCCTTCCTTCGACACTTTCTTCGATATGTTCCTCATTCGCGTGTATAGCAATTGTATTTATTGACTCTTCTAAGAGGTTACTCTTGTACGACATGCTCTGTCTGAATGCATTGACGGAACTTTGAGACTCGTTCATGATAGACTGATATCCTTCTATGATTACTTCAAAAGCAAACTGATAATCCTTCTCTATAGCCTCCCGCTCTTGTTCACTCTCTCTTTAATTCTTGATATCGTTTCAGTTTCAGTTTCTTTTCCAGTTTAAGTAGGTCGCGTAAGCAACGGTCTTTCACTTCCTTATACAGCACTATTACAGTCATTGCACTCTCTTTGTAGCTTGCAAGTGTTGTAAGAATATCTGACAAATATGGCTGGCAAGTTGTTAGGTTAATTTTTTTCCTCCCAGTCATAGTTCCTACAAAAAAAATGTCAATATAAAATAAATTAACAGTTATTATAAGCAATTCTAAGATAAAAAGAGATTCACTTGTAGGTACAACCAAATTCCAACTATTATAATGCACGTGATAAAACGCTAGCTACCTAAGCTAACTATTATTAATCACTATGTGATATTAAATGTGTAAGATGTGTCAACTACCATTGGGATAGTAGTTCACCACTGGTATATTAGCATTTTGAGGTACTTTTGAAGTGCTTTTGAGGTATAGGATTACCTTGAAAAATAATGATTCAACCCTGCTCTAGGAGGTTTAGAGTGTGCCAGCTTGTTCAAAAAAATCAATTTAAGAAAACTGATACATTGGGATAGGTTTATGCTGTTTGATGGATCATAAACTAGAAGACTTTTGGCTTATATCTAAATTGTATGAAGAAATGACTCTATGTTAGAATTTGATGTAACATGTCAAGATTTTAGGGATTTAGTACTTTTGAGAGAGTTAATCAACACATTAAATTTGATATTTGAGACATTAGTAGAATTGGTGTATAATTAGGATTGATTATCCATATAACACATGTCTCTATATTTTGACTCTTGCTATGATGTTTTGCATGTAATGCATTGATATGCATATTTGTTGATGTCAAACTTGATCCGACCGTTGGATGAGATCAATGCAATCACAGCCGTCCAAATTCAAAAGCAATTGGTTAAAACAGAAATTCCCTCGCTGAGATCGTGGTCTCGTCTTCGCCATTGTTCTCCCTGTTCTCGCGATTTTCTTCTCCGTTCTTCATCGGATCGCGCGGCCACATCAAATCCAAACTTGGGACGAGTTCTAGATCGTCAGGATCATGTCTTCGTGAGATCTTCTGATTGATTGGTTGCTGAGAAGAGCTAGGTGAGGGTTTCTCCAGTTTCTGACAATTTTTCCGATCGATCCACACTTGCTCTCATCCTTCATCCATCGGAGCTATTCAGAGCGGTTCTCTGAATTGATCTGAGTGTTCCTGAGTCATCACCGCAACTCCACACTTCAAGTTTGAGAAGATCGGAAGATTGTATCAGTTGAAGGCAAGTTTGAGCTGAGGTTCTCGTAGAGGCTAAGGATTTGTCGATTTGTTGAGCTAGGGGGTTCATAGCCAATTCTTGTGTGACAACAAGAAGGAGTCGAACTAGAGGAAGGGTTTGATGTCTAGTTTCTGTTAAAATTAGTTTCTGAATTCTGTTCTTCAGTGATTTTGTTCAGTATCAGATTGTGATAAGCTATGATCGGTCTGAGTGACCGATCCAGACAACCCCTGATCGGACGCCAGTCCGATCATGCTTGTATCTGATCGGTCAGCAGACCGATCAGGAAATTTCCTGCACAAACATACTCTGTTTCAGTATTCAACATTGTTTCAATCCTTTACTTCCGAATTTAAGTACAATTCTACTGTAACTTTGCATTTGATATCAGTTCTATATGTCAAATTTTGCAACTTCAAATTGTTTGTTCAATTTTCTTAATGGTTGAGTTTCATTCTTACAATACCTAGTTTAACTCTAATTAAGTCAATTTCATTTTAAAATTTTTACTCTCATTCATACTTGCAAAACAAAACCCCCATTTTATCTAGAAAACCCAAATCATTTAACGACAAATAACTTTCAAGTTTAAGTCGAATACTCGCAACTAGTCCTGGAAAAATACGACCTAAGGCCCCTATTCTACATTTCTACTTTGCTAGCAAGGGTTTTCAGTTATAAATTTTAAATTTGAGTCTCACATCGTGACATCTATTCGAGACGCACCATCGGCGCGCAGCGTCGTAGCCGACAGGCCAGCCTCCTGGAGCTCCGCCTTGACCTTGGCCAGCTCCTCATGAGCTTGTAACTCCAAAGCTCGAGACTGACGCTCGCTATGCTCCAGGAAGGCAATTTGCCGCGCATCTGGATAGTCGACGCCCGAGCTGCATTCAACTCCGTCAGGCGTTCCTGAAGTTGAGCCTCGGCGCAAACTGCACGCCCTTGAAGGGCCACATTCTCAGCCCGTAGTGTGTTCTAGGCCTCGTCACCTGGTTGCAGTTGCACACAGCGGAGCTGAGCCTCCAGCTCCTCCCTTCGGGACTTGGACTGACGAAGGGACCGAGTCTGAGAGGCAAGGGAAACACCCATATCGTAGATTGCACCGATTAGCTGCAAAGAAAGCGAAAGGTTAGCCGGGAAAGAACCAGGCGAGCAAGAGCTATCAGAAAAGCATACCTGACAAACCTCCGCCATGACGCCATCGGCTCTGGCAATGGGGTCTTGACGGTCAAATGCCCGAAGACCATGATACAAATGGTCGCTCAAGGGGGCGTGCAGATAAACCACTCGGGCCGACCCCAGTGGCTCAGAGTCAGGAAGCTCGTAGGCAGTACGAGGGTCGGCCCGTGAGGGCAGGATCAGATGTAACGGACCAAGGCTCGTAGCCCCCTCGGGGAGAGAAGGAAGGGGAATATTAGATGGCACGCTTGAAGAGCCGGCTTGAATAGAAAGAGCCTCCGGTTGAGTAGCCCCCAGAGCGGAAGAAATGGGGACGACAGGCGTAGATACCGGCGGGGTAGGAATCCTCGGCGAAGGAGAGGAAGAGGGGGTTCTCCGCGGAGAGGTAGTCGTGGTCTCAAAGGGAGGCGAATGGTCGCCTGATTGACCCCAATGACGCCTGGTCTCTAATGGACAAGGATCCACATCCAAAGCCTCGAGCTCAGAATCCGGTGTCTCCTCCTCTGGCGCTTTACCCCTACTCAAAGAAGAGGCGTCGATAGGATTTACCGCGGGGGAAGGAGTTGCTGAAGTAGCTATCGGAGCGTGAGCAGGATTAGCCAGCATAGCCGCAAGTGCTGCCATAAACGCAGTCTCATCCTCTGCAAGCCCGCAGCCAGAGAGTCATACAACATTCTGGAGAGGATACCGGGACACCGAAAGAGATGACTAAGAAGAAGAGGAAACTGAGGAGTGTAGGGAAAGAGAAAGCGGCGAGGAAGATAATCGCTGACGCCCTATATAGGGAATGACGCCCTATATAGGGAATGGCGGCCGATCCCAGCCGTCAGAAAAAGGGTTGCAAGGAAAAGGCAGATCTCCTCAGAACCCTCCAATGGGGCCTGTGAAGAGGCGAAGGGGCGCAATAAGACAATGGCGGGCTTGACGAACAGACGTTTCGTTGCCCAAGGCAATCAAAACAGGTGGCTGACGCTTCGGCGCCTGGGAAACCACTGAACGTGAGACAAGTGTCCCTGCCAATTAATGCAGCCCTCGAGCGAGAGGGACAGGGGGGACAGACAAGCTGCCAACTAGGCGGCTTGCACAAAAAAGGGTTAGGTTGACCCAAATCCCCACGGGCTAGCTCCCGTTAATCCCTTGGTCCGGGTCCCGGTCGGATGCGTGGCGACCCACGCTCCCCGGATTCAGCTCGGCCAAGAGGCCAAATCCACATGAATGAGTTCCCGCTAATCCCTTGGTCCGGGCCCCTGTCGGACGCGTGGCGGCCCACGCTCCCCGGATTCAGCTCGGCCAAGAGGCCAAATCCCCACGGGCTAGCTCCCGCTAATCCCTTGGACCAGGTCCAGGTCCCGGTCGGACGCGTGGCGGCCCATGCTCCTCGGATTCAGCTCGGCCAAGAGGCCAAATCCACATGGATGAGTTTTCACTAATCCCTTGGTCCGGGCCCCTGTCGGACGCATGGCGACCCACGCTCCCCGGATTTAGCTCGGCCAAAAGGCCAAATCCCCACGGGTTAGCTCCCACTAATCCCTTGGTCCGGGTCCCGGTCGGACGCGTGGCGGCCCACACTCCCCGGATTCAGCTCGGCCAAGAGGCCAAATCCACATGGATGAGTTCCCGCTAATCCCTTGGTCCGGGCCCCGGATAGGCGCACGACGACACCCACCCCGAGCCAAGTGGTCAGATATTCACGCGGAGGCATGAACTGATGTCTAACTTAAACACCCGCAAAGATTAGTCGCCCTAGCGTATGTTTGTCCAAGCCCCGGACACCTAAGAATTTCCTCGCCCGAATGCCCGGGTTAGAGGCTCGCAAAAACCATGCTAAGTATTCAGCTTTGCACCATTACTCGGTTCCTTAATATTGGGAAGTAAAGGCAGCCACGCTTGATACATAGCAAGCAAAGAAGAAAAGGTGCATTCAGAAAGAAGGTGCATTACATAATCGAGGGCTCGGCATCCCCTCACTGAAAGAAAAAAAGGAAAATGAAAAGCCCGACCCTCATTTGAAAGGTTGTTTTGTTACATCCGGCAAGCCTTTGGACATATCCTAAAGCTGAACGGCGGTGGGGGGCATGTCAGGAGATAAATACCCGCCTTGTTTAAGTTGACGGATTATACTGATTCCTTGGTGCATCACCACCGCCCGAAATCGCCGGGAGATCTCGTTAGTATGAGTCTTGGCATTGATACACTTAAGCCTATAGGCCTCCAACCGATCAGCTTCCGCCTCCTTGTAAGAACGAAGCTCCGCCAGGTCGGCCTGGGTCGCGTCCCAGGACGCTTGGCGCTTGTGCAACTCCTCCAACTCTGCCTGAGCCACGTCCCAGGACGCTTGGCGTCTGCGCAAATCCTGTAGTTGGTCCCGCAACGAACCAACTTCCTGCTCCTTAGCCGCTAGTTGCGCTCCCAAAGGCTGAATAGCCTCACTTGCCCAACGAAGCTCGGCTTTGGTCTTCAGAAGATCTGCTCGCAGCTCCTCCTTGCGTTTGCGATCACGGAGCTGCGCTTGCTCGGCCTGGACAACTCAGTCTTGCGCTTGAACCGCCTCGGCGTCAGCCAAAACAATCTGTGCTTTGGCGGTCTCCAGCTCCTCTTGAGCCTGACTCAGTAAGTCCTGAAGGTCGATAACTTCCACCCTCAAGCTGTTTAGAGAGTCGTCATCAGAAGCCAGCTGGGTATGCCGGAGTCGGGCTTTAAGATCCTCCACGCGCCGCTCGGCATGATACCGGGCCTTGGCGTGACTCAGCATGGATACGCACATGCTGAAACCTTGGGCCCAAGACTGCAAAAGAGACTTGGTGACAGCTCGGCCAAAGAAGGTGTAAGACAGGCCACAATCCGTAAGCACGTACCTGTGTGGCCGTAGCCATAAAATCGTCCGCCCAAACGCTTGGACCACCCGAGCTACCCGCTAGCAAGCCGGCCAGAAACCGATCCGCTACCGTACCATACAGCCAAACATCTCGCGACCGTATAGGGGTTGTATCGCTCGGCACCGTTATGCTCATAAGCCAGTCAGATAGCGAGGGTGGCAGCATGTGCAACAAGCTTTCGCTTGTAGGCTCCCCTGATCGGGTCGGAGACACCTCCCCTAGAGGGGTAACAACTAACTCCACTAGGAGCACTGAAGGAGAAGGAGGTGGCAATGCCAGGGGGTCAGCCATCGGCGCCTTGCCCTTTTGCCTTTTGTTGGGCCAGCTAGAAGAAGCTTCAAGTGGGTCGGCCGAGTCAGGCACGGACCCATCACCCCTTGGGCGCCTCAACAGACGACTCAGAGGTCGGGTATCCTCTGAGCCAGACCGGGGGATTTCCACATCTTCAGGGTCGGAGGCAGGTGACTTGGAGCCAGAGAAAGTCACCTCCTGCTCGGCCAGCGGCTCCGCACGCAGTTCTTGTTCAGCTCGCTGTTCTTCTGCACGCGCCTCTCGCTCTTTCATCAGCATCATGATACGCGCCTCCATCTCCGTGGACTCTAGTCCATAACCTTCCTCGGGGGCCGCCGGATACATCATCTCGGCTACCAAGCAAACCATGGTCAAGTAATAATAAAGGGGCGAGAAAGAATAAAAGAATGTTTACCGAGAGAAGCAGGCCGACGAAATGGCGCAGGGCTAAGTCCGAACACGGACAGAATGTTCTCACACAATAATGGCACGATGGGGAAGTGTCGACCTCCGAGCACTGAGAGGGCCATCTCGAATACAGGGAATTTTTGGGGATCCGTATGGCGAAGAGGCAGCGAGAGATGTTTAGCAGAAAGCCGACCGGCCAGGTCAGGGGCGCAACAGAACGAATGTAAAAATACCTCTCCTTCCAACCCTTGCTGGAAGATGGAAGCAAGGATAAGAAGGAAGTACCAGGAAGGGCTTGGAAGTAGAACTCGCCCAACTCCTGCCTCTTCAGACAAAAGAAGTAGTAAAAGATATCAGCTCGAAGGGGAATCCGATATAGTTGGAAGATAATAGCCAACCCACAGAGGAGGCGGATGGAATTAGGGGTTAACTGGGACAAATTAAGGCGGAGGTAACGACAAATCAAGATGATGAAGGGGTGGATTGGAAAACGCAGTCCAACCTGCAGGTGATCTCGAGACAGGGTAATGTAGTGCGCCGGAGGTTTCGCGGGATGGTCGGAAGAAGCAGGCAGCAAGATATGATGATCGGATGGAATGTGGAACTCCGCCCTAATCCTATCAAGGTCGCAGTGTTCAAGGACTGACCTTGTGGTGACATACCAAGGATCTGGGTCGCGAGATGACGAGGTCATGCGAAACAAAAGAAGGAAGGAAAGCTAACCAGTGAAGGGGTCGTCGGAGAAGAAAGTCGGGACCAGAGGTGCCGCCGCAACCCTAGCCGGAAATAGAAGCGCAGTACACCAGTGCAAAAGGTGAAAGGGCGATGGTAAAAGTAAGCACCTATTTATACAGCCTCTGAGGTTATAAGAACCACCCGATGGTGGGCCACAGCAAAGGCGGCGGTCAATAATAGCCGTCTGATCAGGCCTAGAGGGGCCCAGGAAACGAAGCGCCTCGCGCCCAACCTCGTCATTCACTGAATAGACGGCGAGCGCCTCGCCGCTCGGAAAAGGAATGGGGAAAAGATGTTAGATCGATACGGCACGCTAGAGGGGGGTGAATAGCATTTTTCGAATTCTTCTTCCTACACGCTTAGTTGCGCAAGCGGAATATACAATAAAACAAAACTAACAATGTAAAGAACAATGCTAACAGGAAGATTTACTTGGTATCCACCCCTAAGGGTGACTAATCCAAGAATCCATCGGCGGATCACTCCCCGGATAACCTCCGGCTAGCCTTTGTTGCTCATTGTGGGTGGAGAAACCTCACCACAACATCTTGACAAGACCTGAGCACCAAGACTACTATTTTGCCTTTAACCAAGACAAAATTCGTCAAAAGTTTCAGCCACCATGAAGTTCTCTTTAAATAGAACTAAAGTTGAAACCTTCGCCACCAGTCGACTGCTCCCATGGCAGTCGACTGGTGCCACTGAAAATCGACAGTTGCAACCCCAACGTTCGAATTTTCAGCAAACTCACCATCCGCCAGAGCAGTCGACTGGTCCAGAGCTGACTCCCTTCTGTGAGTTTTACCCGTCGACCCACTCACACACCTAGGGTTCCCCTTCCCGAGTACACTTCTCTCAGCACTCGAACCCTAGGATTTTTCGAGTACAATCACACATCACTCGTACCCTCACGACTCGACTGACTCCTCATCAGCAGCTTCGACTATAGCCTTCGCACCCTCTTCATCTTCGGCTCCCGTCCCTCAGATCCACACAAGCCTCCAGCTTGCCTCCATGCCATCATTCACCCATGCCTCGAAGTTCGCGCTCCTCAGCTCATCGTCCTTGCTCTCCAAGGCCCCTCGGGAGCACACAAGCCTCCAGTTTGTCTCCATGCCACACATCACCGTACCGAGGCCGTCCAGCCAAGTCAATATGTGTAAACCTGCACAACCCTCACACTCAACATACACATATTAGAATACAAGGGAAACCTAACTTAAATCTTTTGCCCAATCATCAAAACACTTGGTCATTCCGGACCACAGATTGCCTCAACAAAAGACACGTGGAACAATCAGCAATCGAGAGCATTAATGTATGAGATTTCAACATGCTCGGAGATCTGGGGCAGCAGAAGGTGAAAAGACGGATGATGGGACATCGCCGACCGACTGGGATCCCTGCGCACCGAAAGGTTCGCTGAGAGCCACAAGAGGGGACCAGGATGTCCCGGTGCGCCAGGCTTACTTCAACAGACGACAGTCCAGTCAGTCGGACTCGCCGCCTCCTTCGACTAGACTCGAGGGGGACACTCATGATCCCGACCTTGCCTACGGGTAGGTCGGTCGGCCTCGCCAGCCAGCCCGGCGCCATGAAGGCCTAGTAGACAGGTCAGCAAAGATATCTCTAGGGGGGTCCCCGAGCTCGAGAGCCCCCGGAGCAGTGTGTAGCTAGCCACGAATAAGGTCGGGTGGGCCGACCACCAGCCCCTCCTAACCCAGTCGGACGCGTGGCTGCCCACGCTCCCTGGCCATTACCGGGCCTAAATCTAGGTCGTGCACTACAGTCGGACGCGTGACGACCCACGCTCCAATCCCATCACGAGGACTAGATATCTAACGAAATCAGACAGGCATCACTCAACAAACCCCCGACTCAGGGCGTACACTACGCCTCCACTCTACCAGTTGGACGCGTGGCTGCCCACGCTCCCTGGCCATTACCCGACCCGGTCCTTGGTACTCGGACACGCCGATTGGCTCTCGGGGTACGGGCTATCTCGCCCCTACGCCCCCTATATCATTATATCCATGGTACGACCCTGCTAGCGGGGTTCTGCACACCTTACTCATCTCTGACACTTCTCGTGGTCAGTCCGCCAATCCAGTACTTTAGTACTGCTCGAGCACCCCACGCCATGCCGCGCCACTCCTAAGTACTCCATACGAGCTGACAGTTATCACACCCTTGTCTCGTCAATGCGGACAAGGGTTGTCAGCTCCCCCGGCTACATAAACTTCGCACTCCTCCTACCGCAGGTATGCGCGCGCGAGCTCTCTAATCTGCTGCCTCATTTTAATTCCATTATTGCGCCTGCAGATACCGACTTGACCATCGGAGTGCCTGACCGGGGAAACCCCTGACGGGTTTACTAACGGTCGTTATTTTGCAAAGCTAAGTCGGAGCGCCGCCAGGTCGTTGCCACCTCACCAGCTCATGCCACCTAGGAGACCATCCGACCCTTAGGATCGCCACCTCGCTTCGCGACAGGATCATGCACAATTTTATTCTATCCCATTCTACTAAAACATTTATTGGGAAAAAAAATCAAAAGGCATCCTTGATTTATAAAATCATCATATAGGTGTCATTTAAAAAAAAAATAAAATAAAATGTGCCCTACTTTAACAGATATATTATTTATAGCAACTACTTAATAGTTACTGCATTATATAAAATTAATTATTTTATTTTAATAAAAATGATTATACACAAAACACTATTATATCAATTATCAAGATAATCTTTATCAGTTTGGTCAAAATTATTTAGACTTTACCATATCACTCAAAGTTAGTCATATCACTTTAAGTAGCTATTATAGAAACTACATAGTTGCTATTATAAAATTACAGTTAATTTTTAAATCTTAAATTAGAAAACCTTGAATCTTTTATTTTAAACTTTGAATACTATTTTGTCAAATTATTATTTATCATATTGTCAAAATTATTTAAATATTATTAAAATCATTTTAAAATAGCCGTAAAAACTATTAAGTGTTGGTACATAATCGTACGGTTAAAGGAGGATGAATAGTCGATCACCCACTTGTTTCCTCATTCTTCCTATAATTATTAGTGCGCAAACGGAATAATAATAAACTAAACTAACAAGGAAGAACAAAAACAAATTTAACGTGGTTCGAAGATAAAGCTCCTGCTCCACGACTGTCCGTAAGGTGGACGATCCCGATCCGTCGGTGGATGAGTCTGTAAAAAGCCTCCGGCTAGCTCATGTCACTCCTTGTGGGTGGAGAAACCTCACTACAACCTCAATAACACACTTGAGCATTTGTACACTACTAACAAGCTTTGGGTGGAGAAACCTCACTACAACCTCAACAACACACTTGAGCACTTGTACACTACTAATAAACTTTAACCAAGCTTATTTCGTCAACCTTTGCTCAGCCAAATCGAGCTCTTTTAAATAGAGCTTGTTGCTAATCCAGCCGTTACCAGTCGACTGGTGCCAACACCAGTCGACTGCCAACTATCGAATTCGAACGTTACAACCCAACGCTCGAATTCAACCAACACCAGTCGACTACACAGAAGATTAGTCGATTGATCTTTCTGTGACCTCTACTAGTCGACTACTCCCAACCACAGTCAACTACCTAAACCCTAATCTTAGGGTTTCCCTTCCCGAGTACAATTCACTCAGCACTCAGACCCTTACGACTCACTTACCCCTTCCTTTACAAACTTGACTCTTGTCTTCACCTTTTTCGACTTTGGCTCTCGTCCCTCAGATGCATACAAGTCTGTGGCTCGTCTCCACATGTCATCCTTCGCGTATGCCTCAAAGTGCACTTCCCTCGATTCATCGTTGTTGTCTTGTCCACCGTCCCTCGGATGTACCATCCTTCACCAGACCCAAAGTCATCAAGCTAAATCTATGTGCATCCTGCAGAAACTGCACACTCAAATACATATATCAAACACAAGGGTAAACCTAACTTATACTCTTTGCCTAAACATCAAAACACATAGTCTCACGGACCATAGATTGCCTCAATAATCTCCTCCCTTTTTGATGTTTGGCAATACGTTTAAGTTAGGAAAAATAAATAGCAAATAACAATGCTAAAAACATTTAGACTTACATTGCCAATGCTACACCTTGAACTTACACCGCCAATGCATATGCAAACATGCAACACAAATGCAAACATGTATAGATCCTATCGCAAGGCATCCCCCACACCTAAACTCTCCATGAGCTAGGATTTTTACCAAATGAGTTTTTAAGAACTTCTCCAAGGCTCCTCCTACATCGTACGTACAAAGACTTTTTAAGAACCTATCATAAAGTTCCCCCTTCCCCAATATATGAGAAACAATGCTCC
Source organism: Boesenbergia rotunda (assembly GCA_024364735.1). Taxonomy (NCBI): domain Eukaryota; kingdom Viridiplantae; phylum Streptophyta; class Magnoliopsida; order Zingiberales; family Zingiberaceae; genus Boesenbergia; species Boesenbergia rotunda. The sequence goes on along the minus strand of JAGFNQ010005627.1, from coordinate 332,823 downwards.
CCTTTCACCTAAGCTCTCCTTGACCTAGGATTTCTTGCAAATGTGTATTTGTTTCCCACTTAAACCTAACACTTCTCCCCCTTTGTCACACATCAAAAAAGAACTTTAACAATCTCACAATTATTAGATTCTTTATCCTCTATGTGTAATAATCCCCCATAAGAGTATACACAAGTTTGATATCATTAGGACACTTTTCGATTTTGCTGAAAACAGTTTCAGCCTGTATCAATCGATTAAAACAGTTACTAATCGACTAAAACAGTAACTAGTCGACTAACCCCTATCGAAAGCAACTCACATAATTATCAGTCGACTGACCTTCGCACTAGTTGACTGATATCCTGATATCAGCCTATTTCAACATTTCTAACACAAATTCAGAAATGCATAACTAATTCCATAAATCTTCAAAAATCATCAAATTTTGTGGAGAGATTTATGGTACCCGTGTCTACTTGGAAAAAATACATTTAAAAATATATCTATCACCAATCCCAAGATTGACACAAAATTCAAAACTATTTAAATATTTCAATTGAACCTTGACCTAAAATTCTAGTTTTGACTTTCTCTTAATGTATCTGCCTATACCAAACCACAATGCATCCCTAACATTGATTTATATGACATCTATACATCAAAAACTAATTTTCATGCAATATGACCCCCATGCATGAGACATAAATCCAAAACACCCAAGGATTGAGACTCAAGTCCGTCTCTAAATCTTTTGGCACACTCTATGGTCTATCTAGACTTCCGGGAGATATTCTCTCGAGATCCATTGACCACGGGTCCCAATTTGACTCTTAGAGCTTCCCCTTGAGCTCTTAGCCTTAGTCACCTCCCTAGGTGACTCATCTATAATTACAAAATCACACCGGTGTACCACCGGTGACTCTTGGCCTACAAACCTAACCGTTTTAACCTTGGACACTTTGTCCTTGATTAAGCACTTCTTTCCTTTAACCTTGGACACTTTGTCCTTCTTAGTTAAGGTCTTTTGTCCTTAAATGATACTCCCTTGTCATTCTTGGACTTCTCCTTGCTATAGTTATATACTACCCTAGCATATATCTTCTCATTGACATTTGAGGACCTAGATCAGTAACCCAAACCCGATCTATCATTGTTAGGCTTTTGACCTCCCAACAATTTATCTAACCTTTTAGATCCAATAGTGAATCTAACTAGTATTTTCTCTAATTTATCAAGTTTTGCCCTCAAAGCTTGATTTTTTCCTTTCTAGGTTTCTAAACCTAGAATCAACATGTCCACCTTAGACATTCCTAGACCTACCCATTTTAGGCATATGTCTCCCCTTCTTGAAATTAATGTTTTGATCCTTAGGTCTAATGGTTTTATCATGAAATGATTTCCTAGGATTTTGATATGCATTATTAACCCTATTTTTATCATGATATCCAAAACTAAAATTTTGCAGGGGTAAATAATAAACATTACTTTTAGTATGCACGGAGGAATTTGAATTACACTTAAGGTTAGGGTGTTTTTCCCTTACCCTTGAAGCTCCCCCTTGATGTGAGCTCTTCTTCTTCTTTTTTCACTTTTTCAAATGCACCAATTTCTTGAGTTCTCCACTTCTTGGGCATTTGTTGTGGTAGTGTCCTTGCTCACCATATGTAAAGCATCTAATGTATTTTTTCTCCTTTTTCTCCCTACAACCCATATTAGAATTTACAGAAATTGACTTGAATTTAGGGTTTACCTCCTTTTTCTTACCTAATGGACACTTGTCTCTGTAGTGTTCCTTCTTATTGCATCCAAAGCAAATTATGTTGTCTTTTGATTTTGCTTTGGTGGAAGTGGAAGCTTCTTTTTGCTCAGGTATTGGGGATGGTCTCTCCTCCCCCTCAATCTTTGAAATGAAGACTTCATCTATTTCTTCCTCACTTGAGAATGTGGATTGCTCATCTTCCACGCTCATTTCACTTGAGGAGGTTGATGATGCTTCTTCTTCTTTCTCCTCCTTGAATGTTGAGCTCATCTTTTCGTCCAAATGGTCCTTCTCCTCCTCTTGGACCATTAAGCCCATCTCCTTGGGCTCTTCTTCTTCTTATGCTTGTGTAGGATTTTCATGAAGAGCTATCTTCTTGCTTCATAGCTCATGAGTATTCATATATTCTCCTACACCACTCATCACATCATAAGGTAAAATACTAAT
>JAGFNQ010005627.1:185015-330461 GCA_024364735.1 Boesenbergia rotunda | reverse complement strand
CGCCCTTTGATAAATTATCGTATTACTTTTCATTATGTGTTTCTGGGAGGATTCTGTACTTTTCCGATAATTACCTTTCATAAAATAAAAATCATATGATTTACTGCAACTTATATAAAGATCACGACATTCAAGATGGAAACCTTTTCAAATGATTTTTTAAAATTGAGAATCATGTGAAAAACTTTTCACTGCTTCAGGTATTGTTTTTTTTCCGGCGCAGATCCCCTGGTTCGCAAAAATATGGATCAGGGGATACTCCACTTCCGATTGCGATCGGATCGTGATTATGATCTAACCGTAATTTGTTATGATCCCCTGGTTCACCGTGCCCCCAAGTTATAGTTTGGGTTTGGACGGGTGCCCGGAGGCCATCCGACGACCTAAATCCTAAATCTTAAATCCTAAATTCGGATTTAGGGTTTAGGCTGTCGGGTGGCCTCCAGCCACCCGCCCGAACCTAAACTATAATCTGGGGGGCACGGTGAACCCTAGAGGTGATCGTAACAAATTATGATAGGATCTCGATCACGATCCAGTCACAATTACGAAAGGTCGATTCCCTGCTCCGCAAAAGTGAGGACCAATGATCTGCTCTCGTTTTTTTTACCGATGCTTTGGTTTCAAATGTTGAACCAGATTTTTCATCAAGACAGCGAGTCCCTATATAATTTTATAAATGTTTTTTCTAAATTTATTTTTTAAAATAAATTATTATTTTCAAATAAAATTACATATACCTTATACATATAAATATAAATAATTATATTAAATATACATTCTTATATAGACTTCCTAAATATTAAACCTTAAATCTTAATTTAAAATTAAAAAAATAAAAAATTACAAATCCTATCTACTATATAGGATAAGGGAGAGCCGAAACTTTTTTCTTAAACATTATAATTTAATTTTTAAACTTTAAATATAAAATCTTAAACGATTTAACTCGAACTATAAAAAATAAATAAACAAAAAATACATTCATTTAACATTTAATTTAATTGAGAAGTCTGGATAATTCAAGACGTAACGTTGTTTAATCCCGAACTTAAAAAAAAATAAATAAATAAAAACAAAAACTGCGCTCATTTAATTGGGAAGTCTGGATAATTTTAAGCCGCGTCAACTCCTCCTTGCCGAGAAACCCTAACCTCCCTCCCCTTCGTCAACTCCTCCTCGCCTAAGCCTTAGCCCGCATTCTCTCCCTCGCCGAGAAGCGCTCTTTCTCCCTCTAGCCGGCCTCACTCACCGCGACGCTGCTAGGGTTTCCCTGCTGCGCCCGCCCTCCTTCCCTCGGCGCAACGAAGCTCCATTGCCGGTAAAAGCTCGTTTTTAGAATTCTGTTCGTTTATTCTTGCTTTTTGTACATGCTTTTGTCTGTTAAAATTCTGTTCGTTTTACTCTTCTTTTTTATCTGTGTTAAAATTCCTTACCAAAACATGTTTTGCTTCTCTTCTGTGATACACCGGTAGCAATCTGATTTTCTATTGCAACTGTGTTACAATCTCATTTTCTGAGCATGTGCAGTAACGTTTCTTAGCAAACATGATTTGTATATGTTATTTTGCTTCTATTCTGTGTTATACCCGATAGCTGGCATGATTTTATTGCAACTGTGTTGGATCTCAGTTTTCTGTTAGGTTTTGAAATTTGATTTGGATATCTTTTGGTATAATCAAGTTTATTTTTATAAACATGTTAAACAACTTAACCCCGAGTTATATAAAAGCCCTTAATATGTTACACACCGTACACTGTGACTGTGCGCGCAGCAGCATATCAACTGCTTTGATTTATTTTAAAATTTTTTTTAAGCTTTGGCTTTAAGGTTTAAATTTAGGTTTTAGGGTTTAGTATTTATGATATATTATTAAGGGTGTATACTTTTTTTTTTATGGTTTAGAAATGACCTGGTAGAATTTATGGAAATTATAGGATTTTTTTTTTGGATTTTAACAAAGTTTTTTTAGGGTTTACAGGATAAATTGATAAAAGAAAAATCCGATCTAGTCAACCAAATTAATTGAGAAAATATTTTATTTATAAAATGTCATCGACGAAAGATTAGCTCAGCGAAGTCACGAACGAAAGACTAGTAGCAGCAATGAGTCAAGAAAAAATTGCCTGCGTGGAAGGGGACGTGACAGTAGAATCGCGAGGGGAAGATTTGGGGAGGAAAAGTAGGGGTTTATTTAAAAGTTTTAATTAACATCTTTATATTATATATATAATTTCTAATTAATTATTATATATATTATAATTCTATATTATATAAATTAATCATTAATTTAATAAACTATTAATTAATTAATATAATTTTATAATTTGATTATTATTATTAAAGTTATTAAAAAATTAAAGTACAAAATAGATTATTTTATAATTTTATAATTTGATTATTATTATTATTATATAGTTGTATAATTTAAAATAATGTTAAAATCAAACTTTATATTATTTTTATTAATTAAAAATAGATTATAATTTTATAAAAATATTTAAAATAATTTTAAAAATTTATAAATAATTCTAAAAAAATTTAATTGTTAAAAAATATATAAAATTTTAAAATAAATTTGACTTTAGAATGCAATATAAGCTATATATATATAAACTATAATATTTAATATATATTATTTAGAATATTTATAAACTATAATTATAAAATATATAATATAAATTAATAATTAAATATATAATTTATATAATTATTATATATAAATTAGGATGCTTGTGTTATTAATAATTTAAATATATATGATAACTTTTTTTCTGAATCAATTTGAATTTCGAACCATGAATATTAACATACTTACCTCTCTACTTCTCATGAAACACTATTTTTTGTTGATAATATTGTCTTATCTTTACGCATAACAAATATTTTACATTACCTGTCCTTTATTTTTGAAGTTTTGAGAAAGGTATGTTGTCAAGTTATATATATATATATATATATATATATATCGAAACCAATACATACAATACCAAAACTATATCGTTCTGATCTGGACAGAAATTTCGGCACAGGTCGAGATTTTAAAGCTTGTTAGAGAACTACCCTTGTCTCACAAATACAATTTGCTCCCTTACAACACTAACTTTATAGAAAATCTTATTCTAGATTTTCTTACACTTGTCAAATATTTAATTCTCCTAATTTATCGGAACTTCTTTTCTTACTAAATGTCTGGTTCTGTTGACTCATTTGAACGTTCCCTTAATATGGTCCTGTCGACCTATCAAAACTTTCGTTGCCAAATATTTAGTCTATCGACCCATCTAGGTCCATCGATTTATTTGGACTTTCTTTACCAAACATCTAGTCTTACTGATCTTTCTCAACTTCCTCTGTTAGATATGCGGTCCTACTGACTCACTGTCTAGTCATGTTTTCTTGCACTTGTGCACTTGATATACATATTAGATCACATAATAACTAACTTTAAATTTTTTGTCATACATCAAAACATTTGGCTAATTGCTGACTACCTACTTGCATTAACCAAGCCGAGCGGGAGGGTCAAGTTGGGAAGTGTAATCAAGAAGGCCAAGTTGATAGGTTTGCTAAGCATACGGATGCTTATGATTAACACAATTTCATTAAAATAGACTTGTCGCCTCTTCGACTGTGTTTGGAGGTTTAAATGGATGTTTATTTCTTCAGATATAATGACTCAACTATGTTTGCAATCAAGCATTTGTTGTTTGTGGCTAATGCTACTACCCATGGAAGAACCTCTATTTATAAGCTCTGAATTCTGCCACTTAATGATCATGATTTGACTATTAATGTGTTTGTTTCAAGTTTGAGGTAACAAGAAAATAATCTGAGTGGCAACTAACTAATTAAAAAAAATGATTAACAAGGTTGGGTAACGTCAAAACTCGGGCGTTCGACCCAGCCCCACGGAAGTTTCCCACCGGTCGCTAGGGTAAATCGGGAAGTGCTTATGGCGAGCGGTCCAGAAGTCCAACGTCCCAGAGTTCATGCCCCATTTGAAGAAAAAATTCCTGTAAAATATGCCGTAGTTGTGGATCGAATCGCGGATGCCTGATATAACAACTAGTTACCCTTCTACTGCACCAATGCCCTAGGGGCGACAACTAACTAATTAGCTGGTAAATATAATGCAAATATTGTACAAATACAGATAGTAGAAGTACGTATAATGTAAAGATATAGTAACTTGCAATTCGCATGGGGTTTAATTAATTTTTCACATTTTATTAATCCATCCGAACTGCTGCATAATTTTTTATCTATATATACACACACATCACTTTGCCTTTCCATCCATCACCATCATTGTCCAAATCTTACAATTTAGTTTGGTAATGTCAACATCATTAATTTGAATTAATTATTAGTTAGCAATTAATACTAATTAATATGCCATTCAAACTGCCAATTATGAAAACCACAAGTATAACATAAAAAATGCCCCATTAAGCGCAGTTCAAGAGAATTATCATTTGGGTACTTGAGGCAAAAGATCCATTTGTACCAACAATGTTCATGGGGTGGTTTGGTAAACTAAAGTCTGAGCGTGGTTATAAAATGTGTCAAATTTGATGGTCACCATTGTACATGAAATTAGATTCTTGACTACTTTTATGAAGTAGGTTGGTTCAATGATAATGTAGGCATCATTGTAGCTCTTGCAGAGGATATAGAGTGGCATATCGAGAACAATCCTGGTAGGTGTCACTAAGGGAAAGAGAATGTTGGAGAGAGTATTGGTGCAATGATGTCCCGAGTGGGTGAGTTTTACTAAGTGGTTTTGATGTGTTTGACAAAGGTTCAAGCTTGGTTAATATTGTTTTTGCTAAGAGTTTTGTCAAGTCTTTAGATGCATAAATTTTCACTAAAGCTGCATGCACATTGATTTAGGTTAACTAAATACTTGGCACATAGAGAAATCTAACAAGTCTAAGGAGAGACGGATGAAAATGTCTAAGCAAGCCAATGTTGTCTAAATACTTGGCAAATAAAGAATTCTAACCAGAGTTGGCAAAAAAGAAATCCTAGTAGATAAATATTGACTGAGTATTCAGTCAAGGATGAAGTCTAAAGGTAAGGTAGATGGAAGAAGACTTGAATGTAAGCACTGAGATATACATAGATTCTGCTATAGTTTTTGAAAAATGATGAAAACTCGTACAAACATTATTTGTGTCAAGCCTTATTGATGAAAATTAATTTTCTTTGAAAATAACTTTTATTTTTAAAGATTAATACAAAGTTGAAAATATTCTCCCTAACTTTATATTAACATGACCAATATTGGTGACTTCTACCACATGGTAGGCAATACTAAAGTTTTTGAAAAATTATTTTTTGAAATCAATTCAAATCATGATCTTTGGGCTACATGCGCATCACTTAAGCATGGGCTTTTCCCATGATTGGCCAACTTCTAGTTTATGTGAATTGATGATAGCTCATCCGGATGTGCTATATCTAACATCTTGAACTTAGTTCATCATCCTAATGTTTCCCTTGTTTTTATGTCTAATTAATGCGATTAACCCTCTAACACTAGATGTCAATTGATGTCATTAGTCCTTAATTGCATGAAACTTATAACTAAAAATGACAAAAGTCAAAAGTGGATAAAAAAAACATATATAAAATGCTCCATGACATATAACAAAAGCATAAAATGTATCAACAAATATACATATCAATACATGCAATGCAAAACATCATAGCAAAAGTCCAAATATAGAGACATGCGTTGTAGGGATAATCAATCCTAATTATATACCAATTCTACTAATATCTCAAATATCAATTTTGATACATGTGTTGATTAACTCCCTCAAAGTACTAAATCCCTAAATTCTTGACATGTTGCATCAAACTCTAACATAGAGTCATTTCTTCATACATTTTAGATATAAGCCAAAAGTCTTCTAGCTTATAATCCATCAAACAACATGAACCTTTCCCAATGTATCAGTTTTCTTAAGTTGAATTTTTTGAACAAATTGGCACACTCTAAACCTCCTAGAGTAGGGTTGAATCATTCTTTTTCAAGGTAATCTTATACCTCAAAAGCACTCCAAAAGTACCTCAAAATGCTAATATAACAGTGGTTAACTACTATTCCAATGGCAGTTGACACATCTTACACATTTAACATCACAGAGTGATTAATAATAGTTAGCTTAGGTAGTTAGCTTTTTATCAAGTGCATTATAATAGTTGGAATTTGGTTGACATTTTCCTACAAGAGAATCTCTTATCATCTTAGAAATGCTTATCATAATTGTTAATTTATTTTATATTGAATTTTTTTGTAGGAACTATGACTGGGAGGAAAAAAATTGACCTAACAACTTTAGAGTCACATTTGTCAGATTTGTTGACAGGACTTGCAAGAGTCAATGAGAGTGTAATGATTGTAATAGTGCAGTATAAGGAAGTGAAAGACCGTTGTTTACGCGACCTGTATAAACTGGAAAAGAAATTGAAATTGAAAAAGAAACTGAAACTGAAACGATATCAAGAATTAAAGAGAGAGCGTGAACAAGAGCTGGAGACTATAGAGAAGGATTATCAGTTTGCTTGTAAAGTAATCATGGAAGGATATCAGTCTATCCTGAACGAGGCTCAATGTTTCCTCAATGCAATCAAACAGAGCATATCGTACAAGAGTAACCTCTTAGAAAAGTCAATAAATACAATTGCTATACACGCAAATGAGGAACATATCGAAGAAAGTGTCGAAGGAAGGGGGCCAGAGCGAAAAAAGAGAAAGAGGGGCTGAATAAGAAGCTCTTTTTGATCATCTTATATGATCTAGTACTATATCTTGTTTTCTAGTACTACTCGTTTTAAGTAGAATTTCTTTTCAGTCAAAACCTATAATGCAATTTCCAGTCCCATTAATATCTTTTTCAAGCATCAATATTTGAGGTTTTATTTTATCAGTGACATGATTTTTTTTTCTTCTGTCAATTAGTCTTCATAAGCTTGAGTATTTCTTCCTAAATCACGAAATTTTATCTACAATGTAAAATAACTTCTTGACAAACAAAATCTAGGTAGCATATCCAAATTTAAAGGCAATTAAATAGTTAAATTCTAATTCAAGAATGCTAATGTGCAACTACGAACGTATAAATTTCTAACGGGTGAAAGGATGGACTATTAATTAATTACCAACATTATAAGATGTATAACTTTACGTTAGAATTATTTGATATATTACTTAGACAACTGTCCAATTTTAGCACAAGATAACCATTCAATTTTAGCAACATCAAGCTCGTGGTCGTGAGTGCATGGCCGCGAGCTCATAGCCGGGCAATTTCACGGTCACAAGCTAATGGCTTGTTGAGAGGAGAGGGAAGGGAAAAGGAGCTAACATACCGATAGATAAGAGTTCATTGGAGATCGGAGATGTTGACGTCGAAGATCTGAGAGGAGAAACCATGAGGGAGAGTTGACATTGGAATAGCGAGAGCAAATTGATCGAGCAGTCCTAATTTTGTACTCGAAAATTGCAATGGAAGATATTTTTCATCGTTATTTAGCGTCGACATTAATATTCCGTCACTATATAAGCAACCGAAATATATTCCCAATTATAAATAAACGATGGTATATTAATTTCATTTAGCGATAGAACATATATATTACCATCACTAATTAGAGACGGAATTTAATATCCATATCTAATTAGCGACGAAACTTAATGACCGTCGCTAAATTTACACTGCTAATTAGAGACAGATTATATGTTTCTGTCGCTAATTAGCTATGGAAGTTAATAGCTATCACTAATTCCGTCATTAATTTAGTATTTCATGCTAATGTCGTTGTTAATTTGATATTTCTTGTAGTGATTATTGTTGCTTATCTCACAGATAAATCTAAAGTTAGATTTATCATTTCAATTCAACAAACTTCCCCTTGTGATCACTCCAGCAAAAAAACTCCGGCAAAAATCTCCGATAGATTGTGAAATAATTTCTAAGTAGCATTTATCAGGTTATATATTCCCCGACAATTCTATAATTTGAAGTTTACTTGCTTAAATTTTCTCATCGAATAAGTAATTTTCATGGCGAAGTAAAACTGAGATGGAGCCTTGTAACTGAGATATAAGTGTAGTCTCACTTTGCTATTGTGGAGTGTGAACAATGTGTGTTTTGGCTGTGTTACTGGATATTTAACAGGTTTGTTACTCAATGCCTTAAGCATGATTCTCGTGAAGTGATGCTTTGATCAGTCTGATGTGCCCTTTGAGAAATTCTGAAACTCAAGTGCGTCCTTTGAAATAAAAAAAATGCCAAAGTTAGAACTCAAAGATCAAAAACTGTGAAAATGCAAGGAAACCTTTATGTTTGAGAACACTAAACAAATTAAGAACACAAACTTTCACAAGATCTTTATTCAGGATCAATTTTATCAATCCATTCAGTGGCAGATTCAGGAATTTAAGTACGGAAGGGCGATCGCATCTAAGCTGAGCGCGGTCAATTTTTTTTTTTGAACTGTTAGTTAATTATATATAATTAAACAAATATTTTTTAAATAACTTCGTATATAGAAGAAAAAGGTACATTGCCATGAAAAAACTCGTACAATAATATTAAAACAATCTACTAACGAATACGTGACAATTGCGTTTACTCAGCGAAGGCTAATAATTTAATCTTTGCTAGCTATCGATCATTCGAAGACTAATAATTTAATCTCCTTCGTGAAGGAAGCTTATAGGTGCAAGAAACTACTCCGGCCAAGCTCACATAGGATCTTACTCAATGAGGGATTCCGTGGGCCACGGAACGCACAGAGCATCCACCGCCGCCGGCTCGGTGGTGTTGAACGCTAACTACTACGGCATCGCTTAGGGAGTAGCCAAAGGAGGTTCTCCCTCGAGCAGGCTCGCCGCCTACAGGGCAGATGCGCTAGCTCCGTCGTGCTGAAGGCGATCGTTGACGCAGTCCATGACGACGTTGACATAATCTCGATATTGATAGGGATGAGCTCCCCGTTCCAGACATATTTCCTCATTTACCCTATCGCCATCGGCGCGTTCCATGCCAATCAAAGGGGCATGCTTGTCGTCTACTCCGTCGGAAATGACGGACCAAATCCATACACAGTGGTTAATTCAGCGCCCTGGATCTTCACGGTGGGAGCTTCCAACATCGACAGGATTTTCCAATCGACGATACTTCTTGGAGATGGAAGCTTGCTTAAGGTAAGAACAAACTAAGTTCGACATAGACAATCTAGAGAGTACATCATGAGACGATGTCCTCCATCTCCGTCGGATAGACCACCGTAATATTAGGGGTTCCACCCCCCCAATTCATGTGGGACATATGTCCCACAACCAAAATATTGTGGCTAGCCTTATTGTGATAATAGCTAGTTAGTGATTAGAGGATTTCGTAGCTCGGGATGAGGTCACAGAATTTGGAGTTGTTGACTGTTGAGCTAGGTAGATCGACATGATAAGGAAAGGAATTAGAGAGCATGTCATGCTGAGCTAAGGTGATAAAATTTGATGCCCCTGGGACTTGGTTGAGTTAGTAATCACATGATAGACTTGCTGAATAAGGTGACAAAATTTGAGCTTTAGTGAATTAACGGATGAATTTTTCTTAATAGATGGTTGAACTAAGAACTCTAGACTAATGAGTCATCCGCTGCGAGGTCTCCCTAATTTATTCTGATGGCTAGTAGAAAACTTACGTGGGACTGAACTGGTCACTGTAAGTAGCCCGGGATAGTTTTTGGTGTGGTCAACTGAGTCAAGTTAGGTCTTGTTGTGATTTGATTTCTTGTGTCTAAGTGTGCAGCAACTTAGGATGAAAGAGGTAGTCAGCGAGAAGCAATGTACGGGAAGAGAGCTGACCGGCTTGGTGCATCTGAGAGACGAGAGTTGCAAAAGAGTACACCAATAGAGCGAGAAAGAGACGCACGACATCCGAGGGATGAGAAGTAGGGGTGGAAGTCTGCTCGAGGAGAAAGTCGGAGTTGAGCTTGGGTGGAGAATCACCTAAAGTGCCAAACTATCGGTCAACTAGGGGTTGACCAGGCTTCGAGCGCTCGGACGTAGCTGGGGCGCCCGGACCTTGGGGTGGCAGGAACTAGTCCAGGCGCCAAGAGTGGATCAGAGTTATCGCAAAGTAGCTGTTTGTAGCTGTTGTGGAGTGGATCAAAGTTGAGTGAACTCCATACCCTCCGAGAGTGCCACGTCAGCAACAAATAGCTTCTTCCAAGGGTTATAAATAGAACCTTTTGAGCTCAGAATTAGAATAACACATTCAATATTCTTTGCATATCCATTCTAAACGTCTATGCTCTCAATTGCTTGTGAGAGGCTACTCCGTCTTCTTCAAAAGATATCTTTTAGTAGAGTTTTCATCTTCTTGAATTAGCAACCAACTATGTTGCAAACCAAATAAATTCGAAATCTCTTCTTATTTGTCTTTTGTATGTTATTTCTGATTAATCAAAAGTGTATCCTTGCTAAGTTCAAAAATAATAGAGTTAATTTTAAAAGTGTGCCCTTAGTGTGTCCTTGCTAAGTTCAAAAGTAAAAGAGTTAGTTTTAAAAGTGTGTCCTTGCTAAGTTCATGAAAATTTCTGATTGAACGCATGGCTATAAAACAAAGTAGCCAAGAGAAACTTTCAAAATGATGGAATGACAGTATTATTCCACATATCTCAAGCCCACAATACAAGATCATAAAGAAGCATGTTGACCAAAATCCAGCATTCAAGATTCATAAGAACCTACCCTGGCCAATTGACTGGAGGTACCAACATAGGCACGTAATGAATAACCATGTGTCTTGCCAGTAAACCAGAAAATTACTTAGAGCAGGCTAATTTTGTCATACAAAAAGATTAAATATCACAAGAATGTCTAACCTTTGAAGAATCAATGGATCACATTCAATAACCCTATAACGACGACTGAGCTTCCTGTATAAAAAGAAGCAATGCTACTTTATGAAAATAAAATAATTTCAACAGGCTTAAATGAAGCTAGGAATATTAACCGGATTTTACTTGGGTTCTTTTCCCACAGTTGAGCGCGTGTGTCTGAAGGCAAGTCGAATATTTGGTGGAGCATCTGCTGACTGGCCAACTGGGGGTTGTATATAAGCAGTATTCGTTAACAGCTCAATCAAACGGCTTCCAACCTGACAAATGATATTTGTAATTGCAACCAAAAATATATACAGAAATTAACTTCAAAAATATAAAAGAAACTATACCATAGCCTGAGCAGCTTGACCCCATGACTCGGAGTCATCTTGACGCTTGACAATCATCTTTACTCGGTGAATCTTCTTCTTCTTCATCAAACTTGTTATGTTACCTTCTTCCGCAAAATTCTTGGTCTTCCATCACGGTGTCATCTTCCACTTCTACAGATATCTTTTTCTTTGCAATCTTATTTTTTGTTTTCTCTAGAAACCTGTGGATTCTAACCTGATACACATGCACAAATCAGACCAATATAGAACATGTGGAAGAAATAATGTATTGACAAGGAAACTAAGTATATAGCAAGTATCATTGCAAATGACCTTTAAATTACCAAGTCAAGATTAAAGAGAAACAAAATGCTAAAGGAAATCCACAAAATAAAATAGAGAAAATTAAAGGAGACTTTAAATTGCCATCCACGGCTAAATAGAGAAAATAAAAGGAAATTCACAAAATAAAAAAGGAAGATTTGATAAGTTAAATTAAAACCATAATGTCCTAAGATGACAATTGTTCAATTGTTCTGCCAAATGACACATAGAGTTACACCAGGAGAGTGCCATAATCATTTGTATGTCCTACATCTCATATGACCTAGCATACCAATGACTTTATGCTGGATAGTGAGTTTCACCCTTCTTTTATAATTATGATGAGTCACTTGCATTGAGCATAGGGTAATATATGATGCATGGGTAGGGATCTTCCATGATGATAGCAAGTGTTAGACTCATATAATTTGGTGCATTTGCTTTTACATTTTTCTCTTCTTTTTATGACTTCTTTTGAGATTTTCCTATTAGTTTCCCTAACATCCTTCACTTATGTTTGCCTCCCATTAGAATGAGGTGGGTAATAACAGTTTAAGTCAAGTTGTTAGAAGCACTACCATTTTTGTTATTCTAAGACACTAGAGTTGAGTTTTGCATAACTTAGGGGGTTTTGTTGACTTACTGCTATTTCCAGTATTTCCTTTTACATTTATGGAGCTTGTCGTACTTTGTCTCTCTGCATTAGACCTTATAACTAGTTGGATAAGTTTTCAATTAAATGAATTTTATCATTTTAATAAAGCGTTCATGCAATTACTCAACAAGAAAAATTAAGTTTTGGCTTCCTCTCAACATAGGTAACAAAAGAGAAATTTTTATCGTTTGTGGATCACTAGGATAAATGAAATATTATAGTAGATTAATACATAATATGTACAAGAAGCAAATTCTCAAAAATCAGAATATGCAGTAAAATCCTTTATTATTCAACTTAGATGAAATAGTCATAGTTCCATTCATTGTTACACTATGAAATAGAATCCATTTTCAATATTAGCAATGATAGGGAGAATAAAAATGAAAGAGTAAAAAACATAGTGAATGATGTGGTATGACGTGACATTTTATATGTACACGTCCGATTATCGCTTGGACATCATCGGCGACTTTCGACCGTCGCCCCGAATTAAACTATACCCGGAAGGCACGATGAACCCGTCGAAGATCGCATGCAAGATGTCACATCATTCACTATGCTTTTCAATCTCCCATTTTCACTCTCCCAATCATTTTTCTTTCAATATATCATATCTCACCTTGTCCAATTCAAACAGAAGGTCCACATTGTGGGATCATTATCCTCAAGACCTAAGGGTAGATTGGTAATTTGATATTATATTGGTATGTATGTGAACTCTTGTACCATTTAGTTTAAAATAATTTTATAGTTTATATAATTAAATCATCTCAAAACAATATATAAATTTTTAAAAAACATATAATTTTACAAATTTATTCTAATTATTTATATATGCTATGTTTGTTAGTCGAGAAGCTTGAGCATTCAATTTTTTTAGTGGACGGTTGTTTCTTTATTTAATTTTATTTTTTTTACCATTTAGATATTTAACCTTTTAAATTGATTACTTTAGATATTTAACTCCACAAAATTCGAGTTTCAAATTTTGATTGCTTGAGAATTTCATCCTACTTATTATAATCGCACTGTGCCCTGCAAAAAATTTGAACACCATACGTATTTTTTTAACCTTTTTTTACTTGAATCTATTGCTTTAAAAAGTGATAATTGTTTTCTTTGGTCCTTCAGGACTATTATATGCCATCTCAAAGAAGGTAAATCACAAAAACTTCCCTTAATATAGTGACCTTGAGGCCATATGATTCACAATATATTTCACACATACTGAAATCTTCTAGCTCATGATCTATTACATAACATGCAAATGCCAATTGTATCCACCCGTCGGAGCATATTCCTTAACCTATTGATCAATATGATGATTAAATTAAA
Source organism: Boesenbergia rotunda (assembly GCA_024364735.1). Lineage (NCBI taxonomy): Eukaryota > Viridiplantae > Streptophyta > Magnoliopsida > Zingiberales > Zingiberaceae > Boesenbergia > Boesenbergia rotunda. The sequence goes on along the minus strand of JAGFNQ010005627.1, from coordinate 316,906 downwards.
TATATTTGTCATACCCCCAGAGACACATGTTTATTTAAAAATCGAATAACATCTTCCCTATACAACGGACAAGTTAGGACATATACTACATCATCTCATTAATATAGCTTAGCCACATGCAGCTAGCATCACAAAAATAAGAAAAAAAATAAACACAACCACGCAGTTTATAATAATTGGATGACTCAGCCATCACAAACAAAAGAAAAAAAACTCCAAAGAGCGTCCACAAAAAACATACCGGCGTAATATGAAATAAACAGAACTCTTCCAAGACAATTATTGGACTAATAAAACAAATCCAATCTTGGAAATAAAAATGCGACGAAAATGCCAAAATAAAGTACTACGATAATAACCCAATATGGAAACAAACTCGAAAACGTGAGACTGACAATTGAATCCTCTCCTACTCCAAGTAATGCATCTACCTGTTACCTGAAACAAAAATAGGAAGCAGGAGTGGTGAGTCCGGACGAACTCTGCGAGTATAAGAATAAACAATAGCATGACATAATCAAACTGCAAAAGTAGAGAAAACAATAGATACAGCCTCTAAGAAATATAAGAATACCTAAACATGTACATAAACATGAATAACATATCAAAACATGGCACAAAGCAAAACGACAACTAAGCATGTACGAAAACTCTCATGATATCACAGTATCAAAACATACATGCATGTCAATCAAATGCAGCAAACATAACTCATATAAATGTTGAAGAGTCAACTGCTCCAAACCCCAGAATAAAGGGGGAGCTATCAACAGCTCTAATGCTGGGGAGCCAACTGCTCCAACCCTGAAATAAAGGGGGAGCTATCAACAACTCTAATACTGGGGAGTCAACTGCTCCAACCCCGGAATAAAGGGGGAGCTATCAACAGCTCTAATATTTCTCTAAAACAACGGTGAGTGATGCACGAACTACCGAAAAACAACGATGTGTCAGTAGAAACAACAAGTATCAGAAACTAATTGAGAACTAACCAGAAGCCAATTAGAAACCAACGAACCTGCAACTAGACTACTAAGTAGAATATTTTTAATATCAAATAAACCTAGTTGTATTTAGTGAATCTCTAAGTACTCGCGTACAAGCGGTACTTTACAGAACAGACATTCAACGAGAGACTGCACGGATACGAAATTTTCAAATACTCGAAGATTAACGAAGAAAGATATCAACGACGACATAAAAATAACAACAACAAAATCAAGGTCAAGCTGACCTATAAAGACATAATAAGTCATGCATTAAGATAAACGAACTACACGAGTACAAAGGAAAAATACCCGCCTTTTAAGTAAAACGTATATGAGAAGACCTTCCACGATCAATTGAACGAGTCTGAATCAAGGTCCTGAGTCAATACATAAGTTTAACTAATTATACAATTAAATAAATTAGTTAAACTGCATATAAACAAAAATAAGATAAATCCTGATTACAACATCTACTTAATTAATTGACCCTTAAACACTATAGGTTCATTCTTAACCTAAGCGCCACACTTAGGTTGTTAGGTAAATTTTCGAATCAAACTCCCAGCATACAACCCAAAACCAACAACTTAAATGTCTACCAACAATAGGACCCCTCTTTGCCACTCATGACATAATTAAACAAGAAACGTTTCCACAACCACGCACAACAACACCTCACGGCAGTGGTACAGCAGCAACCCAGTAGACCCAAAAACGACATCACCAAACCAAACCAACACCATCAACATACAAATGCTAAACCAAATCAAAACACCTCATAGCAACACAAACCAAATCAAACACACGGTCGAAACCCAATCCAACCAATTAGCTACACAAAAAACCCATGATAGACCAACCAAAACTAGGTTCTTTCCCAAATCTATGAACCAGTCAGATTATTAACCTTACTATGGAAGCATTACAGGCGTTTCACAGTGACCTCCAAAGATCGAACATAGTAAACCTCAGAACAATGCATCTAAGAATCAGAATCACTACCAATATAACACACCTCAAACTCTACACTTAAATCTCCAAATCCAACCCTCGGCAACATCGCCACAAAAACATACCAAAAGAACCAAAATAAAACAGATTCAAAATGACACAATTCCCCTCTACACCTTGCGGCAACAAACACAGAATCATGGAGTTAAACAGAACAAGTAGCAATCTCAAGCAAGACCAACATAATTCTTACCTGTGCCAAATGATTTGCGTTTCACTCCTCTGCTCAGATAAAACTGGAAAAATTTCCAAATTTGGGTTTGTCGGCAGTGAATCAAGGAGCAAGATCGTCGGCCCTAAATTGGCATTGATCGCAGAGAGTGTAAGGCGCCCGACAAGAAAGGAAAAAATAGATTCGGGGTTAAATTGTTTAAGATTTTTATAAAATAAACTTGATTATACCAAAAGATACAAATCAAATTTCAAAACCTAACAGAAAACTGAGATCCAACACAGTTGCAATAAAACCGTGCCAGCTATCGGTATAACACATAATAGAAGCAAAATAACATATACAAATCATGTTTTGCTAACAAACGTTACTGCACATGCTCAGAAATTGAGATTGCAACACAGTTGCAATAGAAAATCAGATTGCTACCGGTGTATCACAGAAGAGAAGCAAAACAAGAGAAGCAAAACATGTTTTGGTAAGGAATTTTAACACAGATAAAAAGAAGAGTAAAACGAACAGAATTTTAACAGACAAAAGCATGTACAAAAGCAAGAATAAACGAACAGAATTCTAAAAATGAGCTTTTACCGGCAATGGACCTTCGTTGCGGCGAGGGAAGGAGGGCGGGCGCAGCAGGGAAACCCTAGCAGCATCGCGGTGAGTGAGGCCGGCTATTGGGAGAAGAGAGTGTAAGGCGACAGGCATTGATCGGAGGCAAGGTGTTCCAGCTTTGGGCAATCGCTTGCTATAAGCCCCATGATTCGGGCTGTTGGGTTCACCCCAATAAGCACCAATTCTTGGAGGTTGGGGCACTGCCTTGCTACAACTATTAGACCTTCATCACCAATCCGATTGGTCTTCCATCCATCGATATGGATCTTGCGGAGGAGAGGGCAGCGTTCGACAATGGCAGCCAGGCCGGCGTTTGTGCATTCTGGGGTCTTTACAAGATGAAGGATCTCAAGATCATCACACAAGGATCTTAACAGCAGCCAAGTCGGCGCCTGCAACTCCCTCCCCTTTCCTCCGATCGTATCATATTTGTCAGATATGTTGACAGCACTTGCAAGATTCAATGAGAGTGTAATGACTGTAATAATGCAGTATAAGGAAGTAAAAGAACGTTGCTTACGCGACCTGCATAAATTGGAAAGAAACTGAAACTGAAACAATATCAAAAATTAAAGAAAGAGAGTGAACAAGAGCTGAAGGCTATAGAGAAGGATTATCAGTTTGCTTTTGAAGTAATCATAGAAGGATATCAGTCTATCCTGAACGAGTGAATCTCTTCTATCATGTGCATTATAATAGTTGGAATTTGGTTGTACCTACAAGTGAATCTCTTTTCATCTTAGAATTGCTTATCATAATTGTTAATTTATTTTATATTGACATTTTTTTTTGTAAAAACTATGGCTGGGAGTCAAGGAAGCTAATAAGTTAAGATCCATAATTGAATTAGTGAGTGTAAATATTCAATATTCATAAATCACAAAATAAGAAATCTTCAAGTTGACAAAGACTAATTAAAAGAAAAAAAAACATGTCTATGACTGATATCCTTCTTCCATGATTACTTCACAAGCAAACTGATAATCCTTCTCTATAGCCTCCTGCTCTTGTTCACTCTCTCTCTTTAATTCTTGATATTGTTTCAGTTTCAATTTCTTTTCCAATTTATGCAGGTCGCGTAAGCAACGGTCTTTCACTTCCTTACACTGCACTATTACAGTCATTACACTATCATTGAATCTTGCAAGTGCTGTCAACATATCTGACAAATATGACTTGTAAGTTGTTAGGTCAATTTTTTTCAGCCATAGTTCCTACAAAAAAAAATGTCAATATAAAATAAATTAACAATTATGATAAGCAATTCTAAGATGAAAAGAGATTCTCTTGTAGGTAAATGTCAACCAAATTCTAACTATTATAATGCACTTGATAAAAAGCTAACTACCTAAGCTAACTATTATTAATCACTCTGTGATGTTAAATGTGTAAGATGTGTCAACTGTAATTGGAATAGTAGTTAACCACTATTATATTAGCATTTTGAGGTACTTTTGAAGTGTTTTTGAGGTATAGGATTACCTTGAAAAAGAATGATTCGACCCTACTCTAGGAGGGTTAGAGTGTGCCAATTTGTTCAAAAAATTCAATTTAAGAAAACTGATACATTGGGATAGGTTCATGCTGTTTGATGGATTGTAAACTAGAAGACTTTTGACTTATATCTAAAATGTATGAAGAAATGAGTCTATGTTAGAGTTTGATGCAACATGTCAAGATTTTAGGGATTTAGTACTTTTGAGGGAGTTAATCAACACATGTATCAAATTTGATATTTGAGACATTAGTAGAATTGGTGTATAACTAGGATTGATTATCCATACAATGCATGTCTCTATATTTTGACTTTTGCTATGATGTTTTGCATGTAATGCATTGATATGTATATTTGTTGATGTCATGCTAGTTATACATTTTATGCTTCTGTTATATGTCATGGAGCATTTTATATATGTTTTTTTTTATTACATAACTTGTATGCATTTTTTACTTTTGTCATTTTTAGTTACAAGTTCCATGAAATTAAGGATTAATGGCATCTAATGTTAGAGGGTTAATAGCATTGAGATATAAAAATAAGTGAAATGTTAGGATGATGAACTAAGTTCAAGATGCTTGATATAGTACATCTGGATGAACTACGTATCATCAATTCACATAAACTAGAAGTTGGCTAATCATGGGAAGTCAACCGGTCTGTAAATGAGTAAGTGAGATGTTTGATGGGATTTGCCTTGATGTGGAAGATAAATGTTGGGCACTCACCCTTTTTATTAACTTCTATACTTTTATTTATTTATTTAGTTGTCTCTATAGCCTGCCTTGTTTGCATTTTTATTTGGCTCTCCAAGCTCAATTATTATTTATTATTATGCTCAAGGTTTTGTTGGAAAAAATTGATCCACCTCTAAAACCTAACGAATCACTAGGCCAACGAATCACTAGGCCGTGAAGTATAAACTTAACAGCTACCAAACTACATTAAATACAAGTGTCACCTATCATATTCTTGTTATTATTATTTACATTTTAATTTATAATTAGTTTAATAAAATCCAACACTTTTATTTTCCGTTGTATACTCGAATTAGCGTAATTATTTCAAAAATTAATTAGCTTTTAGAAAATGTACTATTCACCTCCTCTAATGTCCTAAATGATCCTATATTATTATCAACGTAGTTTGTGGTATATTTAGATAGGGGAATTTGGGCTTGTGCATATTTAGGAAAGGTTTTGCTTAAGGATTGTGACTATCCAATGAAGCTTGCTTGGGACTCGCCACAACTTAGGAATTTTCCTGGTGCAACTTTACTCGAGTTGCCTTACCCTAATTTAAACCAAACGTAGAGAATATTTAGTTAAAGTTTAGTTAACAAAATTTGAACTTGTGCATGTTTAGAAAAGGTTCATCTACGAATTGTGTCTACCGAAAGAAATCCGCTTGTGACTTGCCACAACCTAGGATTTTTCATGGTCCACTTGTTTGAGCAATTGAAGCTAAACTATCATATCCTAATCTAGTCATGAGCCACATTAGAAGTCAGGTGTCTAATTCTAGTTGGTATTTGATTAACCACTTTAAATTAAATTTCTATCTTTAACTTTAATCACATTTTATTATTGTATGTAACTACTCTGTGTTAAAAAAAATTATTATATATATACCACTCATCCAAGATTCTTGAAAGAGTCCTTTCAAAGTTTTGGAGAAATTTCTTTTGTTGATATGACCTTCTATGAAGATTAGAGTACTACTCATCCCTCTTTCTTGGATGACAATCATTTTTCCTATTAAAAGGGGATACCTTAAGTTTAAGGCCCAAATATAGTTCATTTCAAAAAAGATTACAAAGTACCTAAAGATAAACTTGTACAACCACTGGAGTTTGACAAATGTAGTGATAAAAAGAAGAAAACACAACCTAATGCTAAAGCCACTTGGAATGTGGTGGCTTGGACCCTAAAACCGATTCCATCTATCAGAACCCCATGCATACAGTTACAAGCTCGGCACACTGTAATCAGACTTGAATCATATACAACAGTGGATCACAACACAACGAAAACAGAATTTATCAAGAAATGTGAGGTAAACAATCAAACCTATCATACATACTCAATTCAATTAATGATGATCCGAACAAGAGTTCTAGAGTTTCACCAATTAAAATCCCAAATGATGCAATCTTACCCGGAGACAGAAGCAAGAATTGATCTCCCGTTCTTATCCAGGACCAATGAGATCGGCGACGCGAGGAGGGAATACCAGTAGGTAGTCTTCCTCTCCAGTGAAGAAAATCCTCAACATCGAGATCTAACCTTGACGGCCTAGGGCAGATCTTGCATTGTCGCATGAAAGGGGCGGCTTTAGATCGAGTAATGGCACCGATGTTACAAGGGGAAAATCAAGGACAAATCAAAGAGATCGAGGAAGAAAAGGATGTACCCAAGGTAGACGACCGGCAAGGAACTCACGCGACGTGCGGTGCCGTCGCAATGGTCGTCGCGATCAGCCCGGCGTCGGTGCTAATGACGATCGGTGGAAAGGGGAAGGAGTTGTCGACGACTGCCTCAGCGTTGACGACGAGGAGAACTCCGATAGAGTGGAGAAGAGGAGGGGCAATCGAGAGGGTGTCGGGCTCGTGTTGGGGAGGTGAGCTGTGGGTTCGACGACATATAAGGGAAAAGAAAAATGGATAAGGAAAATTGATTTATAAAATGTTTTATAAATAAAACATTTTCTCAATTAATTCGGTTAACTAGATGGATTTTTCTTTTATCCGTTTATCCCGTAAACACTAAAAAATCTTTGTTAAAATCCAAAAAAAATCCTATAATTTCCATAAATTCTACCAGGTCATTTCTAAACCTTAAAAAAAAGTATACACCCTTAATAATATATCCTAAATACTAAACCCTAAAACCTAAATTTAAACCTTAAAGCCAAAGCTTAAAAAAAATTAAAAAAAAAACAAAGCAGTTGATATGCTGCTGCGCGCACAGTCATGTACGGTGTGTAACATATTAACAGCTTTTATATAACTCGGGGTTAAGTCGTTTAAGATTTTTATAAAGTAAACTTGATTATACCAAAAGATATCCAAATCAAATTCCAAAACCCAACAGAAATTTGAGATCCAACACAGTTGCAAAAACCATGCCAGCTCTCGGTATAACACAGAATAGAAGCAAAATAACATATACAAATCATGTTTTGCTATGAAACATTACTGTACATGCTCAGAAACTGAGATTGTAACACAGTTTCAATAGAAAATCAGATTGCTACCGATATATCACAGAAGAGAAGCAAAACATAGTTTGGTAAGGAATTTTAACACAGATAAAAACAAGAGTAAAACGAACAGAATTTTAACAGACAAAAGCATGTACAAAAGCAAGAATGAACGAACAGAATTCTAAAAACGAGCTTTTACCGGCAATGGAGCTTCGTTGCGGCGAGGGAAGGAGGGCGCAGCAGGAAAACCCTAGCAGCGTCGCGGTGAGTGAGGCCGGCTAGAGGGAGAAAGAGCGCTTCTCGGCGAGGGAGAGAATGCGGGCTAAGGCTTAGGCGAGGAGGAGTTGACGAAGGGGAGGGAGTGCGGGTTAGGGTTTCTCGTCAAGGAGGAGTTGAGGCGGCTTAAAATTTTTATATACGGAATGATCCGCGAATGTGGCTTTGTAGGAGAGCCTCGAATTATCCAGACTTCCCAATTAAATGAGCGCAGTTTTTGTTTTTTTATTTATTTATTTTTTAAGTTCGGGATTAAACAACGTTACGTCTTAAATTATCCAGACTTCTCAATTAAATGAATGTATTTTTTGTTTATTTATTTTTATTTTTTAATTCGAGTTAAATCGTTTAAGATTTTATATTTAAAGTTTAAAAATTAAATTATAATGTTTAGGAAAAATAATTCGGCTCTCCCTTATCCTAGATAGTAGATAGGATGTGTAATTTTTTATTTTTTTAACTTTAAATTTAAGATTTAAGGTTTAATATTTAGGAAGTCGATATAAGAATGTATATTTAATATAATTATTTATATTTTTATATATAAGGTATATGTAATTTTATTTGAAAATAATAATTTATTTAAAAAATAAATTTAGAAAAATCATTTATAAAATTATATAGGGACTCGTTGCCTTGATGAAAAATCTGGTTCAATATTTGGAACCTAAGCAACGGTAAAAAAAAAAAACAATACCTGAAGCAATGAAAAGTTTTTTACATGATTCTCAATTTAAAAAAAAAAAATACATTTGAAAAGGTTTGCACCTTGAATGCCCTGATCATTATATAAGTTGCAGTAAATCATATGATCTTTGTTTTATGAAAGGTAATTATCGGAAAAAGTACAGTAGCCTCCCAAAAACACGTAATGAAAAGTAATATTTTACGGTCATGTCATCCCTTCCATCTAGATAAATATTTGATTTTAGACGATTACCTTATAGTCCTGCTATCACCACCAATCTCTGATAAATAAGTAGTCAATATACTAAAATATACTAACTGATGTTAGATTATCCTGAATGAATAATAACAAATCATTAGCTTAGGTTCAGCGTGCTAATCTGAGGTAGCTGCTTAGTAAACTGTATAATTATTTCAGAGTGATTTTGATCCATTTAAAATAATTTTAATAAAATTTAAATAATTATAATCAAGTCACTAAATTTTTTTTTTTGATATAATAGTATTCAAGATTTAAAAGTTAAGATTCAAGATTTTAGAATTTAAATTTATGGTTTAAGATTTTCTTATAATCATGTAGCAACTACTTAATATTGTGGTAATCTATGGTCTGTAGAACCATATATTTTGATATTTGGGTAAAGAGTTTAAGTTAGGTTTATCCTTGTATTTAAAATGTATATTTAGGTGTGTAAGTTTCGTAGGATACATATAGACTCAGCTTGATGACTTCGGGTCCGATGAAGGATGATGCATTCGAGAGATCATGGACAAGGCAGCAACGATAAGTCGAGAGAAGTGCACTTCGAGGCATACACGAATGATGACATGTGGAGATGAGTCGTGGGTTTGTATGCATCCGAGAGACGAGAGTCAAAGTCGAAGAAAGCTTGAAGGCAAAAGTTATGCAATGGAAGAGTCAAGTAAGTCGTAAAGGTCCGAGTGCTGAGTGAATTGTATTCAGGAAGGAAAACCCTACGTTTAGAGTATCAGAGTGAGGTTCGCTCTTATTGGACTAACCACCAAAGGAGCAAAGAGCTAGAGGAAATGGTGTTTGAAGTAAGAATGGGGGACGACATCACCGTTCCACCTCCATATGATCGCGAAAGCTTCGACTATTGGAGATTGCGGATGAAGACATAGTTCAACATGTATTGAGACATGATGATAGCCATCGAAGAACCATTTGAAGCCCCAAAAGACAAGCACGGGAAGAAGCTCCGATCAAGATATTGGATCAAAGAGCAACAAATACAAGCAAAGGCAAATGAGAAGGTAATCTCAATTTTAATTAGTATTTTGCCTAATGATGTGATGAGTGGTGTAGGAGAATATATGAATACTCATGAGCTATGAAGCAAGATGATAGCTCTTCATGAAAACCCTACACAAGCACAAGAAGAAGAAGAGCCCAAGGAGATGAGCTTAATGGTCCAAGAGGAGGAGAAGAAACCATTTGGATGAAAAGATGAGCTCAACATCCAAGGAGGAGAAAGAAGAAGAAGCATCATCCACCTCCTCAAGTGAATTGGGCATGGAAGATGAGCAATCTACATCCTCAAGTGAGAAAAAAATAGATGAAGTCTCCACTTCAAAAATTGAGGGGAGGAGAGACCATCCTCAATACCGGAGCAAGAAAAAGTCTCCACCTCCACCAAAACAATATGAAATGATCACATAATTTGCTTTGGATGCAATGAGAAAGGACACTACAAGGACAAGTGTCCATTGGGTCAGAAAAAAGAGGTAAACTTTAAATCCAAGTCAATTTCTTTAAATTTTAATATGAGTTGTAGGGAGAAAAAGGAGAAAAAGCATATTAAATATTTTACATGTAGTGAGTAAAGACACTACCACACCAAATGCCCAAGAAGTGGAGAACTCAAGAGATTGGCGCATTTGAAAAAGTGGGAAACGAAGAAAAAGAAGAGCTTACATCAAGAGGGAGCTTCAAGGGTAATGGAGGAACACCTTAACCCTAAGTGTAATTCAAATTCAAATTCCTCCATGCATACTAGAAGTAATGTTTATTATTTACCCATGCAAAATTTTAGTTTTAGATATCATGATAAAAATAGGGTTAATAATACATATCAAAATCCTAGGAAATCATTTTATGATAAAACCATTAGACCTAAGGATCAAGGTATTAATTTCAAGAAGGGGAGACATATGCCTAAAATGGGTAGATCTAGGAATGTCCAAGGTGGATATGTTGATTCTAGGTTTAGGAACCTAGAAAGGAAAAATCAAGCCTTGAGAGAAAAACTTGATAAATTGGAGAAAATTCTAGTTAAATTCACTATTGGATCTATAGGGTTAAATAAATTGTTAGGAGGCCAAAAGCCTAATGATAGATCGGGGTTGGGATACCAATCTAGGTCATCAAATGCCAATGAGAAGATATATGCTAGGGTAGTATATAATTATGGTAAGGAGGAGAAGTCCAAGATGAGGGTGATCGAAGGTCGGCAAGAGGGGGTGAACTACCCCTGAAAAAGAAAACTCAATCTTTTGTTTCAGTTTAACAAAGATGTTAGTTAGATCACAGATAACATAAATAAATAAAGCAAAAAGTAAATAAAGAGGCAACGGGATTTTACTTGGTTTGCAACCGAGGAGGTTGCTAATCTAAGTCTGAATATGACTTGATTCTCCTGAATAAAATTCCTTCGAATGGAGAAGCCTCTTACAAATGGAAAGCTCAGAAAAATAAAGAAATATTACACCAAATTAGTTTGTTAATGCTTGGAATGCATGGAATGAATGAAACTGGGCTTCAGGGGTCTATATATAGCCCCGGTAGGAGTTATCCGTTTGCTGACGTGACACTTATAGGGCGCCCGAGAGCTCTTGGGCGCCTGACACTGTTGGGACCGATGGCACGGCTAGAAGGGGGTGAATAACTTGGTCACCCGAATTCACTTTCTTCCTACAATTGTTAGCACAAGTGGAAATTTAAACTAACAATTAGAACAATACTAACTCGTTACCGTTTACGTGGTTTGGAGATTGCTTGCTCCTACTCCACGGCGTGCCCTTGAGGTGGACGAACTCTTGATCCTTCGGTGGATCACGCCCCGGCAATATCCAGCTAATGATTTCTCCTTCTCGGTGGAGAATAACCTCTCACAAAGCTTCTTCCTCCTTACAAGATATGAGCTAGGGTTTTGGAGGAAGAGGGAACACTCGGAGCTTAAGCACTTGAACACGTGAGTAAAGATTTCACAATGAATAGCTAAGCTATCTCTAGTCTCAAGCTCCTCTTTAAATAGAGGAGAGAGTTGTTAACCAAACAGCTCAGCCCCGACACCAGTCGATTGCCCCTAGGACCAGTCGACTAGTGTCCAGCCAATGACTGGATTTCGAACAGACCGGTCGACTGGTCCCCAGATCAGTAGACTTCTTCAAGCTATTCAACCTTACAGAATGATCAATCGACTAGTTACCATACCAGTCAATGCTACAGTGCACTCTCGGCAGTGCCAATTGACTGATTCCCTTGCCAGTCGACTGTTCTGCTTATAAGCTCACTTTTTCCTCTCCGGAGTCCATCCTTCCCGTATGCCTTGAATCGGCTTGCCCCTTAAAGTTCCCTTCTTTCGGCTCTCATCCCTCGGATGCACACAAGCCCGCGGCTTGTCTCCATGTCATCTTTCACGTATGCCTTTGAAGTCTACTTCCTCGATTACCCTTTGAAGTCCTCTTCCTTCGGCTCTCGTCCCTCAGATGGTTCGCTCTGTTATTCTTCATGTGTGGTTCACCAAGTCTTGTAAGACTCAACCACACATATCAAATCAACATTACAACTTAACTTAATCATATTAACATACACATCAAAACCCATGATCTACCCGATAAAACTTGGGTCAATTGCACCAACAATCTCCCCCATTTTGATATGTGGCAATATGTTTAAGTTAGGTACAAAGATAACAATTGAAAATTAAAGTATATTAATACATATAAACATACATCCTCCTTCTTAACCTATGTCTTATCACATGATTTTTAATTTTTGCACAAACATAAAGAATTAAGTTAAATTTTAACTTAAACCTTTCAATTCTCCTCTTTTGACACCATCAAAAAAATTACACCAAGCAATATTAACCTACGGTATCAAATAGAGACAAGGTTTCAACTTCTAAAAATACACAGAAATCAGAAAACTCATGTACTAGTCGACTGAGTCAGTTACCAGTCGACTGAGTCAGTTACCAGTCGATTGGTCTTATTGAAACTGCCCTTTCTTCCAAGAAATAGTAATATCAGTCGACTGACCCTTGGTACCGGTCGACTGATATATTTCTGATTCGAATTTCAGCCTTATGAGCTGAATTTCAGAAATGCATAAAAAATTCTAGAAAATTATGAAATTTTGTAAAGATATTTCTTATGTTGTTTTCTAACAGAGAAAAATATATTTTCATGAAAAATCCAAATATGTTTGACTTTTTAACCAAAACTCAAATACTTTGAAAAACATTCAACTTTGTATCAATATTAAGTCCTAGTTTTGAACCCTTGTATTTTCCAAATCTATGCCATAGCAAATAAAACACAGAATTATTTTTAAAATATTTGAAATGTCCAATTATGATTTATGGGCAAGATGTCCATTAAATATTTATTTTCTCCATAGTTGGTCTATTATCATTAAAGTGATACAATTCATAATCATCAAAATGTCATAATCATCCTAATATCTCATATGCACAAATAAAATCATAAGTCAAGTTATTATGAGATGTATTAAAGGTAATCCATATTTATCCCATTTTATCATAAATTTCTATTTGAGCTAGGTACTCCCCCTTAAGGTCTCAAGTCAATCAAATTTCAAAATTTTGAGATTTTAACAACATGGTTGACTAAACTTAAATCCTCTAACCTTTGAGGATTGACTGTGGCACCCAATAGAAATGCTTTCTAATTGGGTTGACCAAGTATTCCTTAGGGATCTACTTCCTACCTAGGATTTTTGCCTTAGATTGTCCTCTAACAAATAGGCAATGATAGGATTTTTCATTGCTAGACTTTCCAAAAGCTAATCCCTCTTTCTTGAAACTTGCCCTTTGGCTCTCAATGATCATGTCTAGGGGTTTTGAGCCAATTTCAAATTTCTTAATGGCTTTAGTAAGATTATCTACCTTTTCCTTCAATTCCTTATTTTATTGTTCTAAGCATGAATCATTTAAGCTAAGAGGAAACATTCATATCATCCTTGATTGTCATGGATTCTAATTTTCATTTAGCATGTAAATTTTATTTTTCAAACATTTGATTTTCTTCTTAGCTTTAAACAAGTCATCATTAGTGCTAGAAATTATCTTAACTAAAGTGGTAGTGGGTAGATTATATACCTCACTTACGGAGACGTTCGAGTCCGAAGTTGAGCCTCCCCCTTCACTTGAGCTCCCTTCATCTTCACTTGAGCTCTTTCCTTCTTCAATTTCAGATGATGTGGAAGCAATATCTTCAATTCCCCATTAAAGCAAAATGGGACAGATGATTCTCCTCCTCTTCCGATGATGATGAATCATCTCATGTTGTTTTTAGATTTTGGACCTTCTTCTCCTTTTCTTTTGTTTTCTTCTTTTCTTCTTTCTTCTTTCCTTCCTTTTTCTTCAAGAGTGGGCACTCATCTGTCATATGTCCTTCTCCTTGATAATTGTAACATATAATCTTCCTTGTTCTATTCTTACTCCTTGAACTTTTCCTACCATAAGATTTGTTAGTAGAAACATGTTTAAACACTTTCCTCATTTTTCTTACCATATAAGCTTCTGCATCACTATCCATGGAAGCACTCGATTCTTTCGAGTCGGATGAGGAAGCATTCTTCTTTTTACCTTTTCCCTTGTTTACCACAAGGGCTATAGATTTCGATTTGTAGACTTCTTCAATAGCTCCTCCAATCCGAGTTTCATGGAGCTCCATGGTTGAGAAGAAGTCCTCTAGAGAAGTTTTCTCTAGATCCTTGGATATGTAGTATGAGTCTACCATTAAGCTCTAATTTGATGTTCTTGGGAAGACATTGATGGCTTTTATCAAGGTATCTCGGTTTGAAAGTTGCTCTCCTACACTTGTTAGTCCATTAAGTATTTCTTTAAATCTAGCAAGCAAATTCGATACCTTCTCCCCTTTATCAAGCTTGATGTTATTGAGTTGAGACCGGAGAAGATCTCTCTTTGCTAATTTTGCCTCAGAAGTACCTTCATGAAGCTCTACTAGCTTATCCCACAAGTCCTTGGTACTTGAGTAGCTCCCAATCCTTGTTACCTCTTGTTGGGGAAGCACACTTTGTTAGTGATATGAGAGAAGTGTCCTAAGGTAATCGCCTTATGATTGTAAACATTATTTTAATAAATGAAAATTCACTATTTGAGTATACATGTTTGTGTATTTGATTGGGATCTTAAACTCATCTATTGAATGTCCGCAATACAATTCACAGCATAAGAGAATTTGTGATGAGATCACAACTAGTGATTATCTCTACATGTGCAATTGTGAAGTATTGAAAATATCCCTAGTCGATGAATTGATAAAAACGGACACTATCAATTCTGTTGAGACTAGCATGGGTTATTCTCTAATCAGCTGATTCTCACTGGCTGGTGACATTGGGATGTCCGGAGATAAACATGGATGCTAGTTAAGGGAACTAGTTCATTGGAGTGACTAGCTGTAAAACTTCATATGGTAATCTATATAGATATGTCAGTGAAGTTCTTACTGCAGCTTAAGTGCGATGTTCCTTTGACTTGCGGTGTTCAAGTCATCTTGGTCATGGAGACTTATACTTTAACATCTTAAGCAAGCATCTCCAAGGAGGTGTGGACCCAGGATGATTGGGTATAAGCCGAAGTGCCCGAAGATGTTTGAACAGCCTACAAAGGATTCACCACTCCTTGCGAGGAGATGTATACCCAGGCCTATCGTCGGATTGTTACTCAAAGCCTCTGGCCAGAGCATGTCATGTTTAGAGTATGAGTCTCTTAAATACATGAGAGTAATTAGAAATCCAAAGGACGAGAAAGACACTACTTGGGCTAGGTGTGACGTAGTCAGCCTAGTGGGGACTGACACACACAGACCATGTCCTGAACCAAGTGGGTATAAGATGGTGAAGGGAATGGGGCACGATTCATTAGAGCTGCTGAAGGGTTTCAGAATCACTTCTGAGGTCAACCGTTGATCTTTCGATTAATTGGGGGTCATGATGTACTACTAGGTGACACTCATGATCGTTCTATAATTGGTTGATTATAGACGGCCAACATAAATCGAAAGCCTATTTAGTCACACGCACTACGAGTAATCCGAGAGATTTAAAACAAGTTGAAAATTGGATTTTCCGATCAAGAGAAATAAGTCGAATCTGAGTTAATCAGAGGCGCAACGGAAGCTAAAAATGGCTATGTCTTTTGAAGGCTTATTGGGCGAATTAAATGAGTTTAATTCGCGATGGGTTCGGCTCGGTTTGGCCGGCCAAAGAGGGTGCCAACCCTCTTTGGTTTGGCCGACCACCACTTGGGGAGAAACCAATTTATTTGGTTTAATTAATAAAATAAATCTAGCCCGATTTGTTTTATAAATTTGTATAAAGAAATTTATAGAAATTTATTCTTTTTTTGGAAATTAAAATGATCCATGGAATGGTTTATTTTAATTCTATAAAATCAATTAAGAATTGATTTTACCATAATAAAGAAAATTTATAAATTTCTTGTAAAATTTATTCCATAATAAAAGGATAGATGTATTTGTTTTATTATAAAATCAGTTATAATAAAACTTGGTTTAAACGGAATAATTCATAAAGAAAATTTATAGGATAAATTTCTTATGAAAAATTTCGTTAAAGGGGAGACTTGGCAAGGGAGAGGCTGCTATATAAAGGAACCAAGACTAGGCTTGATTTCCTGAATAGATTGATCAAGAGATTAACTCTCTCCCTCTCTCTCTCTAACTCTCTCTCTCTCTCTAGGGCCGGCGCCTTTCTCTCTCTAGGGCCGGCTCTCTCTCCTCCCCTAGGGCCGGCGCAAGCACCTAGGGTGCCCGTGAGTTTCCTCCACCAAGTTCGTGCCTAAGAAGAAGAAGAAGCGGATCGCGACTCCTTCCTTCCTTTCCCGGAATTTTGATTCCGTTACTTGGTGGTTAGTTTCCTTTCTTCTGTCTTGATATTCTAGTTGTGTCTTTGGAGAATCTAGTAGTTCTCGTCGACACAAAACTCGTGGCTTTGCGAAGTCATCCCGAAGAGAACTCGGCGTGGACGCGAATAGAGGCGGAGCTTCCAAGGGACGCTACGGTTGGATCTCGTCCCTTTCTTCGAGTTACGCGAGGTACAAAGTAAATTAGTTTACTTTTCCACAAAGTTTTAATTTATGATCATGTCCACACATCATAAGGTTGCATGCTAGATACGTGGTTAAAATAATTTGAGAAATTATTTTATGCTAATTCTTCCGCTGCACGAAAATTTTTAAAATTTTACGAACCCGTATCCTTGTCAACATGCACCCGGTCCCAACACACTTAGTAGGTGGTGCAAAGCTTTTGAATTTGCTAAATAATCATCTCTTTGCTTCTTACTCCATCTTATCTCTTCAAGTAGCTTGTTTTCTTGATCGTTAGGCACTTCAAAACCGTTTTTCATTAATAACATAATATCAAAATTGGTATTGAAGAATACCTCCATCCTCTTCTTCCACCACGAGAATTCTTCCTCGAATTTTGGCGGTTGGATGTGTGAGCCGGCCATTTTGATGATTATGCTCTTCTTGGCGGTTAGTCCGTTGAAGGCGACCTTGCGCTCTGATACCACTTGTTTGGATTGATGGCACGGCTAGAGGGAGGGGTGAATAGCTTGGTCACCCGAATTCACTTTCTTCCTACAATCGTCAGCACAAGCGGAAACTTAAACTAACAATTAGAACAATACTAACTTGTTACCGTTTACGTGGTTCGGAGATTGCTTGCTCATACTTCATGGCGTGTCCTTAAGGTGGACGAACCCTTGATTCTTCAATGGATCACGCCCGGCAATCTCCAGCTAATTCTTTCTCCTTCTCGGTGGAGAACAACCTTTCACAAAGCTTCTTACTCCTTACAAGATATAAGCTAGGGTTTTGGAGGAAGAGGGAACACTTGGAGCTTGAGCACTTGAACACTTAAGCAAAGATTTCACAATGAATAACTAACCTATCTCAAATCTCATGCTCCTCTTTAAATAGAGGAGAGAGTTGTTTATTGAGGCAATCTGTGATCCGGAGTGATCATGAGTTTTGATGTTTGGGCAAAGGGTTTAAGTTAGGTTTACCCTTGTGTATTTGATATGTGTATGTGAGTGTGCAAGTTGTGCAGGTTACACATATTAGCTTGGTTGGACGGCCTCGGTACGGTGAAGGGTGGCATGGAGACAAGCTGGAGGCTTGTGTGTACCAGAGGGACCTTGGTAGAGCAGGGACGATGAGCTGAGGGGCACAGACTTCGAGGCATGCATGAAGGATGGCATGGAGGCAAGCTGGAGGCTTGCGTGCATCCGAGGGACGGGAGCCGAAGATAAAGAGGGCGCGAAAGCAATAGTCGAGGCTGCTGATGAGGCGTCAGTTGAGTCGTGAGGGTACGAGTGATGTGTAATTGTACTCGGGAAATCCTAGGGTTCGAGTGCGCAGTGAAATGTACTCGGGAAGGGTAACCTTAGGTGTGTGAGTAGAACAGTCGACGGCCCTGGAAGGGAGTCGACTGATGAAACTCACAGAATGGTCTCAGGCCTGGACCAGTCGACTGCCCTGGGAGCAGTCGACTGGTAGCGGCTGGTGAGCTGGCAGAATTCGAACGTTGGGGCTGTCAACGGTCGAATTCTGAGTGGGGCAGTCGACTGCCCTGGGAGCAGTCGACTGCCAGCGAGGGTTTCCAGCCCGAGTTCTATTTAAAGAGAACTCGATTTGGGCTGGAGTTCTTGACGAAACAAGCTTGGTTAAGGCTTGTTAGTAGTCTCTTTGTGCTCAGAGTGTGCTTGGTGCTGTGGCGAGGTTTCTCCACCCACAAGGAGCGACAAGGGCTAGTCGGAGGTTGTCCGGGAAGTGATCCACCGACGGATTCTTGGATTAGTCACCCGTCCGAGGTGGATACCAAGTAAATCTGATTTGTTAGCATTGTTCATTATTGTTAGTTTTATTTTTGTTTGTATTTCCGCCGCGCAACTAACAACGTAGGAAGAAAAGGGGTTGAAAATTGCTATTCACCCCCCCTAGCAACACACGCGATCTAACATTGTTAACCAAATAGCTCAGCCCCGACAGTCGACTGGTCCCCAGACCAGTCGATTGCTTCAAGCTGTTCGACCCTTACAGAAAGATCAGTCGACTGGTTACCATACTGGTCGACTGCTACTGTGTACTCTCGGTAGGGCAGTCGACTGATTCCCTTGCTAGTCGACTGTTCTGCTTACAAGCTCACTCTTTCCTCTCCGGAGTCCATCCTTCACGTGTGCCTTAAAATCCACTTCCTCGGCTTGCCCCTTGAAGTTCTCTTCCTTCGGCTCTCATCCCTCGGATGCGCACACAAGCTCGCGGCTTGTCTCTATGTCATCCTTCGCATATGCCTTTGAAGTCTACTTCCTCGTCTTGCCATTTGAAGTCCTCTTCCTTCGGCTCTCGTCCCTCGGATGGTTCACTCTGTTATTCTTCATGTGTGGTTCACCATGTCCTCCAAGACTTAACCACACATATCAAATTAACATGAAAACCTAACTTAATCATATTGAGACACACATCAACACTCATGATCTACCCGATCAAACTTGGGTCGATTGTACCAACAAACACGTGGTCTGATGCTTATCCAGAAATCAACGTTTGCAAACAGCTAGAATTAGCCTCTCGGGCACCTGATAGCACAGGGGTGCCCGAGTGCTCGAGCGCCTAGTGCTCAGGCGCCTGACAACCCAGGCGCCCGTATGCTCACGGACACCCAACAGGGGTTGCTTTGGTCAGCAACCGCTGCCCAGTCTTCAGCCTTACTTCCGGTCTTCTTAGGTGATTTCTGGCCAATTGAGTTAGGCTCACCCGAATCTGACTCCGACTTTTTGCCCCTCAAGCGTCCTTCCTCCCGGCTTCTCATCCCTCAGACGTCGCGCGCATCCTTCTCACTCCATCGACGTAGCCTCTCTGACAACTCATGGCTAAATTCCAGAGAGTTGATGTACTCAACCCTCTGAGCATCCCACCGAGCTGCCTCCCCACCTTGTATGCCCGGAGCTCTTCAAGCTCCGACCGAGCAGCCTCCCAAGTAGACTGCTGCCTCCAGAGTTGGCTCAGTTCTTCAGCTCAGGCGTTGAGCTCTTCATCCCGACCAGCCAACTGGGTCGCCAAAGAATTGGCCTTCTCGGCCTGGGCTCGTAGCTCCCGATCCTTGGCTGCCAGATCGACGCGTAGAGTTGTGGCTGACTGCAACACCTCGAGGAGTTTCGCCTTAGTCCTGGTAAGCTCGTCCCGAGCCTGAGCCTCAAGGCCCCAGGCCTTACACTCCGTATACTCCAAGTTGGAGACTCGGAGGTGTGCCTGAGCGACCATTGTGTCGGTCGACTCCACTTGCGCCTTGGTGGCTTCTAGCGGCTCCTTCGAGTGAGCCAGGTGGTCTTTTAGGGCTATGATCTCAGCCCGCAGATTGTTCAAGGTCTCCTCGTTGGATACTAGCTGAGCGTGCCAGATTTGAGTCTCTAGCCGCTCCACCTAGCACTCCGCTTGGTGCCTAGCCCTGGAGTGGGCTATCATGGAGACAGCCAAGCTATAGGCAGAACCATAAAGCTGCAAGCAACAAAACATATCTCATTACTGAGTCAAGGAGGAACATAAGAAAAAATACAAGTGTAAAGAAGACATACCTAACTAGCCTCGGACAGGAACGCGTTCGCTCGGCTAGTAGGGCCCCGGTAGTTAGCTTCCCGGAGGCCTTGAGAGAAGTGGTCGGCCAAGGATCCATATAGATGGATCTCCTGAGACTGCTCAGCTCGCTCATCGGTCGGCCTCTCCAGGCCCATGGTGGGGTTAGCACGGGAGGGCATAACCAGATGCAGCAGCTGGTTGCTTGGTCCTTCAGCGGGCGGGGGAATGGAAGCCCCTGGATCAGCGGCACCAGTGCGCTGGATGAAGTCGCTCGAGCCTGAGCCAAGGGCGGGGTTGAATGTCTGGTCGTCGTTTTCTTCTTCTTCTTCGGCTAGGAACTGGTGGAGGCCTCGGCTGACATAGCGGTTGGAGGTGTCGGCTCCGAGTCGGCGCCTCGGTCCCACCGGCGCCTCAGAACCAGAGACTGGTCTTCCACCTCTATCGGTTCGGGGTTGACTGTCGTCACTGCCTCCAGGCCCGAAGGGGATGACACGCTGATGGAGGCTGAGGGCGGAGCTGCTTCCCGTTGGGTCAGCTGCTCGACGACCCGAGATTCTAGTTCGACATCGTCTAGGCCGAACCCCTCCTCCAGGGTTGCCGCAAGCATCATATTTACTGCAAAATAGCAAAGGTTTAGTTAGCTATAAATATTCAAAGGACAGAAGGGAAAGCTTACCAAGTGATCGGGGTCGGCGAAATGGCACTTGACTGAGCCCGAACACGTACAAAATGTCTTCGCTCAACAGATGAACCCCATGGAAATGTCGACCCCCTATTTTGGACAGGGCCGACTGATAAGAGGGTAGGGTTCGGTAATTTTTGGGGAGAGGTGGAGAAGGAGGTAGGTCGGAGATCCAAGAGGTAGGCCAACTCAAGGTCGGGGTAGTGTTTATGAAAAAGAAACTCTCCTTCCAACCCTTATTCGAGGTCGAAAGTTTCTATAAAAAAGAAGTTTTGGCTCGGGCTTGAAAGAAGAGGTCGTCCGGCTCCTGCTTCTTGGGGGTAAAAGAAGAAATAGAAGATTTCAGGCTCGAGGGGGATATTGTACAAGGTAAAGATAACTACCGAGCCGCACATCAGGCGGATGACGTTCAGGGCAAGCTAGGAGAGAGGGATCTGAAAGAAGCGACAGATGGAATAGATCAAACGGTGGATAGGGAAACGAATCCCGGCATGAAGGTGGTCTCGGGAGATCGTTATGAAGCCCGACATGGAATGTAAGTCATGGAATATAATCTAGGATTACATGCGATTGGCTTTGTAATCCAGATTACATAACTTTAACTAACTTTTGTAATTCAAATTACATT
The DNA here is from genome assembly GCA_024364735.1 of Boesenbergia rotunda. Classification (NCBI taxonomy): domain Eukaryota; kingdom Viridiplantae; phylum Streptophyta; class Magnoliopsida; order Zingiberales; family Zingiberaceae; genus Boesenbergia; species Boesenbergia rotunda. The sequence continues at coordinate 295,247 of JAGFNQ010005627.1, read as the reverse complement.
ACACCCCCACCTCCGTAATCAAAATTAGTAGGGGTTTCTGAGAAGGAAGTAGTAGTTAATTGGAAGCCATAAGGCTTAACACCCCCACCTCCGTCGAGGTCTAGAATTGTATCGAGAAAGGCTCTGGCGTCTTTTGTGTTAGTCTTCCTCCTAACTTGGGTGCTAAGTCTGAATTGTCTCCGACTTTCAAAGTGTACATACAAGGAGGCAATAAAAGAGAGAGTTTTACTCCATCTTCTGCTGAAAGCTCTCTCCCAACTTTGGGTTGTTGGAAAGAGGGTTTGGAAGTATCTCACTCTAGCCTGTTCAAGATTCGATGACTTTGCTAAGGTGGTCGAGCTAGTGACCTAAAACAAACGCTTCTTGGGAGGCAACCCAAGTTTCTACATATTTTACTTTTTATGCATCTCTTTTCCTTTACTTGTTTAGTTCTTTTTGGTAGAATTTTATGTTTGTTTTTCTTTGCTTTTCCAAGTCCAAGATGAACAAGAATGTAACACTCTTCTCTCGGCGAATAAACAACCCGACAAGACCCCAACAAGGCCAAGTTATGTGGAGTGGCACGACAGTGCACCCGCCTCCGCAAGGTGCACGGTCGAGCCGTGCCATTTGGCACGACCCTGTGCCAGTGGTCGTGTGCTAGTCGTAGACTACACGGCTAAGCTATGTGATGTGACAACACACAGCCCCTACAGCCCCCGTGCACCTGCCACCGCAAGGCGCACGACCCGACGCCACAGCCTTGTGCCTTCAGCAAGATACCCAGCAGAGTCGTGCCATCAGGCACGGTTCCATGGCTAAGCCATATGGGTTTCGTCGAACCGGCATAACTGAGTCGTGCCATTAGGTAGGGTCGTCTTTAGGCATAGGCCATTAAGGCCTATGCCTAGGGCCCCAATTTTTATTGGGGCCTATTATTTTTGATGTATTAAATATTTTTTATTATATATTTTAAGGGAATGGAAAAGAATAGGGTCTTGATAAAAAATTTACGTATCTCATTTTTTAGTCAAAACTATAGATTTTATAAAAATCTTATTATTGTTTCAATGGATAGAGTCATAGGAGTTATGTATATTATTTTATAAGATCTAATGTATTCATCTTTAATATCTTTCAACCCTAGCCTTCTCTTGTTACATTTATTTTTTTTGGTAGTGACGTTTTCTCTTCTGGTTGGTAAGAACATGAATTAAATTTTTTTTATCCATGCAATGCAAAATAAAAATATTAGTCTTTTTCCAAATTCCCCCTCTTCCCTTGATTAGTTCTCCCTTTTTGTACTTCTCTTGCTCGTTGATATTGGAAAAAAGAAATTACACCTAACGTTGTCACGTTAATCCGGTTGGTGCTACTATGCTCCTTGCTTTATTAAGTTCAAATGTTGAGGGATTCATCCATATTGTGTTCGATCGAAATAGAGAATTTTATTATTTTTGAGCAATAGTGAGTTAGATATTTTTATCATTTTGCTTCCTTATAGACATTAAATTTAGCTTTTATTTATATGTATTTATAGAAATAAATTTTTTGGCTTCCCTTTTGTTTTTATTCTATCATTTACAACTATTTTGGTTTAGGTAATAAAAAATATGATTTATTTTTTTCTTTTGTTCTGTGCCTAAAATGACTTATTTAATTCTTAATAAATGATAATGACTGATTTGATCTCGTTATGATTTTTATTTTCTAAGGATTATATTTAGTTGTGTCATTTTGTAAATATATTATTTATTTATTTATTTTGATTTGCGGTGATGATGAGTTGAGGATAGAAATATGATTTTTTCTATTATATATTGTCCAATTTCATTTATTCTTTTTGTAAGAATTGTTATTTTCGTCTTTCATTTGAATAATTAGACATATTTTTTTTTATCTTTCTTAGTTTTTAAATAATTCTGAATATATTTGTTTTCGACCAAGTCGGTTGACAGTTGCAAATCCAAATGAAAAAGGACAAATAGAATAGTTTTTTAAACAATGTTAATGACTTATTTTTTTCGCCTAGGGCCTTAAATAGGCATGAGCCGACCCTGCCATTAGGCACGACCCTAGCCAACCCGTGCTAGGTCTGCCACGTGACGCATGACGTGCCATTTGGCATGGCCCCCTGGCCACGAAGTGCCATTTGGCATGACTTCCTCTGGCCAAACCGTGCTACGCTGCCCATATGTCCCTTTAAGGGGCGCACAACCCCTACCCCCCCTCCCTGATCTACCCTTTTCTTTCTTTACTTTCATTTCAGTTTTTTTAGTTCCATCCTAGTTTCATAACCCATTGCCATCTACTTTACTTTTCTTGTCTATTTGCCTTATGTAGGATTCAAAGCCAAAGATAAGGGAGGATTCAAGCTAAAGAAGGATAACTCGTGATGTTTCGAATATCTTCGAATTTCCACTTGGTAACATCCTTAAATGTTAAACCTCCTCTATTTTTGTATGGTGCTTTCATTGGGATAATGAAAAGTTTAAGTCTAGAGGGGATACATTTATGCATTGGGTTGTGAGCTAGTCTTAGTTGTATTTTCTTCAATTTTTCACGTGTTTTCCTTTCCTAATAAAGCCTTATCATCACATTGTATTTGTTTGTTCTTAAGTAAAATGCTAGTACATTTATGCTTGATTCATGTTGTTTGATTTAGTGGTGGTATGTTTGGTGGATGATTTTTCTCTATCTCTAGTAGCATGAAGTGAGCATAGTCGGTCCCCACGTGATGGACTGATGGTTAGTACGTGGGTGTTGCCAGCATGAGGTCTGGGGGTCAAAACTTGGCAAAACCAATGTGCCCGCCCTCCCCACGCACTAGCCACAGCATCCAGGCTAGTAGCCCCCATGATTTACCTCCTTTGTGTTGACCCTGGGACAGGTTGGAAAGGGCGCTGAGGGCGAGCGAATCACCTTTTGCCAGCATGAAGTGAGCATAGTCTTATTGAAATGATTAAGTGTTAGCTTAGTTTTAGGATCTCTATTCACTTTGCTTAGTTTGGATAGTAGAAAACTCCATAAATAGTCATGATTCATAAAACTTATTAGTACTTATATTTTTTTGGTGATCTCTTAGACTACATCATGGTTATTGGATGAGACTCAGGTCATTAAAGCTTGCTTGGAAAAAATTTAATATTTTCGCATTTGCATATATTTGCATATGTATAAGTGCTACACTTTTAAAGTACCAAAAAAAAAGAGAAAAAATTCATATGAATAAGGGATATAAAAAATAGTATCATCAGTGAAAACTAGTAGCTTACCCCTTTAAGACCGAGTTAGATCTCTGGAGACATAAATACTAAGTTTCTCTTGACTCAGTCTCGACTTTGAGACCTTGGGTAGACTAAAAGGGATGAACTGAGCAAGGTAGGTAAGTGTCTATTGCCAGAAACATAAAGAGCACGGTTAGATGATGAATTGACTAGGCATATAGTTTGAAACTTGAAAGACTGACCACTTATCACACTAAGCACAGAGAACTAATGCCTAGGTCACACTCATATTGTTTGATATCATGCTTGCTAATGAAACTAGTTAATAGAGTTAGATTTATTCATTGAGGATGATGATGCACTGTATTGACACATGAGTTTAGATTACAAGTTTTTACTTAAGGACAAGCAAAGGTTTAAGTCTGGGGGATGTGATGAGCGTAGAATAGATACATTTTTATAGTACTATTAACGTTCATTTACTTACTATTCTTAGCTCTATTCTATTTTGTTGCATCTTATTTTCTATGATTCTTGCTACTTTTACTATTTTGATTAGGAGAACTACTTTTTCTTGGTTTTCATTGATAAGATGGGGTTTTGGTGCAAAATGAAGTAAGTTTGGATGAAATATTAGTAAGACATGGTCACATGCTAAGGAGACACACCCATGAAAAGGACTGCACTGTAGATTGACATTGCAATGGCCATAATGTCTTGGTTAGTTGAAGTTTTGTCTGACCTTTATATCAAATCAAATAGGATTTCAATATCTATTATTTTGCTTCAGACCTCAGATCTAGAAAACAACATCTAGCCGTGCCAAAAGGAGTCACGACCATGTGAAGTGGCACACCCAGACTACACTGCGGACTGATTTCATAACGGCCATAACATCTCATTCGGTTGGATTTTTTGACTGTTCTTTATATCAAACTGAAGAGGACATGAAGATATACAACTCTCATGAAGACATTAGCCCTCGAAAACCAAGTCTTGGGGAGGCACAGGGCCGTGCAAGTGGGCATAGCCAATGACACGGTCGTGCCTCTAGCTAGATTACATACTGAGAACAAAATGGTCATAACTTCTTACTCAGTTGAAATCTTGGGAAGGTCACTACATGAAAGTTGAAGAAGGCTTCAAGACTACAACTTTGTTGAAGATACTAACTTGAGAAAATAGCATCTTGAGGTCCAAAAATAGGTCACACGACCGTGCCTCTCTTGGGCATGACTGTGTCTTATGGCTGTGTCAGTAGACATGACCCTGTCACATGGTCATGTCAATAGACATGACCCGGACTTAATTTCTAGGCATAGTCGTGTAGGGGGGGGGGTGTTTTTGCAGTTCGAAACATGGCATGGTCGTGCTACCCCCTTAGGCATTGTCGTGTTACCCCTAGGCAAGGTTGTGCTACACCGCTTAACCAGGTCGTGTTAAGTCACACGACCTGTGTAGTTTTGGCCGAAATTAGCACGACATGGCTATGCCAAGCCACATGGTCTGAACTAGGGGCAACACACCCTAGCCGCAGGGCGCACCGGGGAGGGGGAGTCAAGCCTCCCCACACGGCCTGTGCCACCCCCTACAGAATGAGCTATAAAAAGGGGTTGCCTCCACTTTTCTCACATTGTTGGCTTTGGGGCTCCACCCCTTGGCTTGGAAAAGATTTTTTCCTCTAGAAGAAACCCTAGAGCCTTCGTCCTCGCTGATCCGTCCATCTCCGGAGCAAGGAGACTCATCAAGAAGATCGGCGACACCACAATAAGCTTTCTTCTTTCCCTTTCCTACAAATTTAGGGTTATAGAAGCTTTTATCTTGTTTTCTTATAGTATCTCCTTCGCAATGGGGTAGCTCTCCAAATCTAGGATGTAGGAGATAGATATAATGTGATGATGTTGTATCAACTTTGTATTGATGCATTTTCTTATTCAATAAAATGTTCATGCTTTATTTTATATGTATTATGCCTATATTGTGTTTGTGTAATTGTGTGAATGGTGAATATATGTAATTGTGAGGGTTTGATCATTACGTAGAGGGAGTGTCCGAGATCGTATGACCGGGGCAACCTGAGTGATACAGATATGTTGTTCTAACTGGACGTCTCAGGCATTGCCTCGAAATGGAGATTATTCCCCTACAAAAGGTTAGGTAACACAACTTGTGTAATTTATGATCATATGACCAGGGCAGCCTGAGTGACACAGGTATATCGTGCTAAATTGGGCATCCTTGCCTATCTAATGACACTAGATGGTAAAAGGGGGAAGCACTCTGGTGCACTTCTGTAAGGCAAATGTCGGTACATAGTTAAGATCTCTAAAAGATATAGACATGGAGATTAAGATATGATCAATACATAGGGCATCAACTAGCATTGTAATGAAACTGAAATCCTAGATTCCACCCATCCAACCATTCTCCCAAAGATCTTCTCTCTCTCTTCTCTTCTCTTCTTCTCTACTCCTCTCTTTCTCTCCCCCTTTAGCGAGCTATTTTCTGTCACAACCAACCAGCGAAGTCTAGATAGCTTGTTTTGTGAAATCATCTAGTACTTATCAACAATCCCTATGTGGATTCGATATTTTATTACTTGACAATATTCTCGTGCACATGCGAGACGCTATCAGCGCCTATATATATATATATATAAAGCTAGATATATCTATATATATATATATAGAGAGAGAGAGAGAGAGAGAGAGAGAAGAGAGAGAGATTTTCCCCTCTACACTCATCCACGCCCCAACACAAGGTGCCTCCCATGCATGGGAGGTGCCTTGAGTCGAATATATTTTTTTAAAAAATAGTGATCGAGACGCCTAGAGTTGATCCGGGTGCGTCAATTGATTTTTATTTAAAAAAATCAAAATTTTCTCGAGTATAAACCCTAAATACATTACTATACACCGCGCGCGCGCGCACACACACACACACACATAAGCTTAAACACTATAACCCAATTGAGAAATTTGAACTCTAGGGGTATGTAATATGTATTTAGGGTTTAAGATTTTAAGATTTAGGGATTGAGTTACAGTGAATCTAAGTTAATAAATTTTTTCTTCTAGGGTTCAGGCTTTACTCTTGGGTTATGGTGTCTAAAATAAAAAATTTTAGATGCTCACAGAGTATAGTTTATATTTGAAGAAATATTGATAAAAAAATTAATTGAGGCGCCTCAATCGCTTTTTAAAAATATATATGTATTTAACTCAGGGGTGCCTCCCATGCATGCGAGACACCTCGACTCGCGGCACGGATAGGTGCGAAGCGGAGGATCCATATATATATAGAGAGAGAGAGAGAGAAAATTAATATACTATGCACCTACACATTACGTGTTTGTGCGTGCTCAGGGGTGCTTGGCGCCCTGGATGAAGGTTTTTTTTGTCTTTTTAATTTTTTGGGAGATATATCATATATTTTTAGGGTTTACTATTTTAGAATTTAGGAGTTGAGTTATATTGATTTTATGTCAATAAGATTTTCCTTTTAGGGTTTAAGCTTCTTTCGGTTATGATGTTTAACATAAAAAATTTTAGATGCTCACGAGTTATATTATATGTGTTTAGTATTTAAGATTTTAGGATTTAGGGGTTGTATTATAGTGAATTTAAGTTAATAAGATTTTTTTTAGGGTTCAAGCTTCCATCTTGGTTTATAGTGTTTAAGATAAAAAAAACTTTATATTTTTATAAGATATATTAAAGTTAATAAGATTTTCTCTCTAGGATTTAAGCCTTCAACTTAGTTTATAGTGTTTAAGATTAACAATATATATATGTTTATAATATTAGATGTATTTAGGATTTTATATTTAATAAAATATTAATTTTTTAAAAAACAAACTTAATGAATAAGCCGAGGAGGCATCTAGTAGAGGGAGGGAGAGAGCTCTTGAAATCATAAAAGCATCTAAAATTTGTAAAAACATTTAAATTATTTTAAAATTCCGATACAATATGCTAATCTGTATATCTATATAAAAAATAGAAAAGTTTTCTAAAAATAGTAATTACCACATTTCCTTCCTAAATAATAAAAAAACCTAATCAATGAAAATGCCTTGAATTCTATACATATTCTAATAAATATATTTATTCATCCTATCAAATTAAATTATTTTTAAATCATATCCATTTAAAGCATGATAAACTTTTAATATTATCTTTTTAAATGGTAAAAGCATTTAAAATTTAAAATTATTTTTATAAAATTTTATATATAATTATATATATATATATTATATATATATATATATATATATAACAGGTTTGGACTTGTTCATCATTTTATAAAATTTAATAAATATAAAAGTCAATGTATAATTAATATAGGCAAAAAGAAAATTGATATTATCTCATTTTTTTATCAGATTTTATATGATCCGTGCATCACAAGTTAAAAATATTAAAGGTCTCAAAATTTTAATATGCAATATATGATGCCCCCGAGGCTATGGTGCAGCGGTAAAGTCGCTAGTAGTTAATCCAGGCATCCTCGGTTCGATCCCCAGCTACGGCGTATTTTGTACGAATTTTTCCTTCAAATGGGGCGCGAATCTTGGGACGCTGGGCTTCTAGACTGCCCCCCCGCGAACGCTTCCCGATTTATCCTGGTGACCGATGGGAAACTTCCGTGGGGCTGAGCCGATCATCCCAGGTTCAATTTGTCTGTTGCCTGGATTATCATTTTTTTTTTAAGAAAGCTGCATGATAAATATTATATTTATTTTAAAAGAATTAGTTTTTCTCCTTAATTATACTTGAGATTGTTAAATTTTTATTTATATTAATTACTATAGTAATGTTAAAATGGGTAATATATTTGATATAAATTGGCATATTTAAATTAAAGCCATAAAATACCTATTATGATTTATTTTAAATATTTTTTTAAAATCATATTAAAAGTTATGAAAAAATTAATTATGAATTGCGGGTCATTTAGCATTATTCTCATTAAAAATCCATTAAAAATGTATGGGCTGAAGGATCGTTTCTGGCGTGCTAGAAGGGAGGTGAATAACACTTTTTCACGTTTTGGATCTCTACAGAATTGTTAGCGCAGCGGAAATAATATGCAAAGGAAATCAAGACAATGCTAACACTTATCGTTTACTTGGTATCCACCCAGATGGGTGACTAGTCCAAGGATCCACGCCGTGAGCACCACTTTTCACTATCGAAAACTCTCCTTGAGGTGGAGAAACTTTTACAATCGATCTTCCTCTTTTCAGAATACAGTAGAATACAAGAGAGGAAGTGGAAAACGCTCTTCAGACGAGCAGCACTTCGACACTGTACGGAACCGTACCGTGCACGTATAAAAAGGTGCTCCTTTTATAGGTGAAAAGGACAGACTCGAAGTTTGTCCAGCCCCGCACCAGTCTACTGCCCCAGGGGCAGTCGACTGGCCTAGCATTAATTGCTAGCCAATGGTTAGTTTTTGGGGTATACCAGTCGACTGCCCAAATGCCAGTCGACTGGTCCGAGGCCGTAAACTTTCTGTGAGTTTTGGCAGTCGACTGCCCTGCCTCACAGCTCAGCTCCAGCCACTCCGGACCTTCTCCTTCGCGTGTGCCTTCAGGTCTGCTCCCTTGGCTCGCCCTTGAAGTCCTCTTCCTCTGGCTATCGTCCCTCGGATGCCCATGCAAGCCTTCCCTTAGCTTGCCTCCATGCCACCCTTCACGTGTGCTCTTGAAGTCCACTTCCCGGCTTGCCCTTGGAACTCTCCTCCCTCGGCTCTCGTCCCTCGGATATGTCCACCATGTATGATTCTCCAAGTCCTACAAACTCAATCACACACATCAAATACAACATAACACTCTAACCTTAAACATATTCATACACACACATTAAAATCATGATCTTCCAATTATTTAAGGGACGATTGCCTCAACATAGACTAGATGATATTTTCTCAGTATATCTCAACCACTGTAACCCTTAAAATCCTAAAGAAGAAGAGGTTCTAATCAGTAATTTGAGATATAATATTTACTATTTAAAATTTAAAAATTTCAGATATAAATACAAAAGAAAAACAAAGTCAATCGGGGCGCTGGATATATTTCAGGCGACCATTTCAATTGGCCGCTGTCCATTTACTTTTTTTTTTATTAAAAACTGAGATTAGATTTTAGGTTTTCCCTACCCGTCTCTGTGTCTTTCACCCTTCTGCAGTTCTGCTGTCGCTCGCCGCAGCCCTCAAGATACTAGTCCACGATCTTAAAGTCCTCACCGAATCATCCACTACTTTCTTCCTTCTGGCCTTGGCTGTGGTAAAAGAAACGTCTTACAGTCCAATTTTAATTGTCTTAATAAACAATACAGATTTAGAGCTCTCAAAAATGAATATACAAGACGATACATTGATCTCTCGATGCGACAAGATTTGGATCTGTGTAGTACTGATTCTTCCTTCATATTATTGCGAGGAAGATAAAATTGAATCTGTTGAGATTAGTCTTCTTGCCAATCTATGAGTTTTGGATCTTCTAAAGCTAGAGCATACTTTGCAGAGAAAATTACAGAGCACAAGGGAGATGACTAGAAAAATCTTACTTTTTGATTGCCTACGGGAAAGGAACAAGCATTTCTATAATTTTCACCATTTGACTGATTATGCTCCATCACCTTAATATTATTATATCATGCAACTTTGAGTATGTCAATATCTTTGAAATCATACATAATATCTTTTGATTTTCTCCTCAGTTGACTATTTACTTCGTATAATCAATTGCGCTGCTGAAGAGAACTTCCAGAATCGACTCAATCCTTTTGTTTGATCTGGAATTAAAGCAGTCGACTCTCTCCCCAAGTCGATTATCCAATATTCTATTCATTCCAAACTACATCAGCCAACTCTTCAAGTCGGCATTTCATTCACTTTTGAAATTCACCCTTCGACTTCACAAGTCGACTTACAAAATTGTTATTCGATTCATATTATCATCAGTTGACTCTATGTGTCGACTGTCTAACATTTTATTTCCTCTTATGTGAAACTACAAATTCAAACACATTGTAGTTTTCATCAGTCAACTGTGCATGCACAATAGTCCGACTACATGCAAAATCACAACCTCAACAGTCATTCATGGTATCGATCAGTCAACTCCTACAGTCCACATAGTCGACTAATATCATACCACAGCTTCAAACTTATTTGAATTTGAGGTTTGCAACCTTTACCTTGATATCAATCAACTCAACCTATCTATGAGTTGAGTTTGCTTAACTCTAAAACTACCTCCATCCCAGTGTTATAGGTTCTCAAAGCTCTTAGGTTTAGAGATACACCTAATGCCAGAAGGCCTCCCGAAGTTTCACTGCTCCGGGTCTTCCTTATTATCCAACATCCTTGCTTGCCAGGTCTGCCTTTACAAGGCCCTTCTTGGACTTCATCTACCTAACATCCAACCTCTCTTGCTCACTAGCTCTTTAACTATTCACCTGCTTAGCATCCGATCTTTCTTGGTTGCTAGGTCATCCTTGCCAAGTCCCTTCTTGCCCTTCATCTAACTAGCATCAGCTTTCCTTGACTACTAGGATGTTCTCCAACATGTCAAGTAATCTGTACCTACACATTTGACACATCACATCATATCATAACAATCATTTAATTTAAACATGGCCAACTATCAAATTATATAATACGCTTACTTGGGTAGATTGAATCAACAATCTCCCTAAATCATGCAACATACATGGATGAGTGATTCTTTTTGCCTTGTTTTTAAATTTCTACTTATAATGCATGCACTCTGAAGTCAAACCAGATTTAAATGATCAAAATTACCAATTACATTACCTTTAATATAGCTTGATGACAACACAATATCCATATAGTCGTTCCTAAATAATTAAGGCATATAATATATGTTATTGTTGTTTTTTTTAACTTTAGCCCCACTGTGCATTGTGTTGATATTTTTTTATTTAAGATTTCCTTGATAATCAGTAGTTGAAACCATAAGGGAGCATAAATAGTTTAGCTTGCCAACATTTAGCTTTCAAACTGTCTCCTAAATGAACTATTCAAAATATTGTAATGGATGCATGACATTTCTTAAAAGAACTTTATTGTAATTAATGCCAGTAATCAAAGTTTGTTTTTATATCTATAATGCTTAGATTCTTATTATATAATTAGCATAAAATTCTGACAGAGGCAACCACTAATAGAGTTTCTTAACAGTCAACCATCTAAATAGGCAATGTAGTATTTTCAGTCCATGAAAATCTGTTGGATCGTACAAAGAATTATATTATCAGCTGCAGTATAATAGTTGGCTTTTTTAGATATTCTACCTAATGCCAAGCGTGACAAACATAATTAATTATACCTATAAGACAATCTCTTTTTACCTTACAATTGCTTATTATAATTGTAACAGTTAAACATAGAGCCAAACTAGGAAATTTAGCCTAGATCTGGAAACAAGAGGGTTTGTTTTATTGAAGGTTAAGCATTTTCTTTTCATAAAGAAGTTGAGTTTACAATTTGAAGAGATTGCTAATGAGGATTGTGGCTATGATGAGTTTAATATATGAAGAGGCGTAAGTGTAGTTTAATAATTCCAATTCTGAATGTTGTTTATCCATATTTTGTCTTTGGTTTTTGATATATTTATCGCTTATCACTTTTGTGTAGGGTCCATAAATTTTGATTAATAAAATTATTTTTTGTTGTATTGATACATGTTCTAGAATTGTTAATTTATTTTATATTGACGTAGTTTTTTTTTTAGGAAATATGGCTGGAAAAGGATTTGATCATGCTGGTTTCAAGTCACGTATATCGAAGATTATTGCAGATTACGAAAGCTGGCAAGAAATATTTGATGCTAAAACTGCTGAATATAATGAAGTGAAAAAAGAACATTTATACCATATTCATAAACTGAACCAATTGAAGATAGAGCATGAAAGAAAGTTGGAGGAAGTTGAGAAAGAACAACAGTTACTGTCGGAGGAATTTAAGAAAGAAAATATGCGGCTGCATAATATGACTGAAAACATATTTAAAGAGAGAATAGCTCATGTGAAAAATTCGTTGGCAAAAAAAAAAAGCTAAAGCCCCGGTTGATTTTGAAGAACGACGTGTAGAAACAAGTCTTCATGAGATAAAAAAAGAGGAAGAGGAATGAGTAGGAAGCAACAATTGAATGACTTAATATGCAATTTTAGATTACTTCGTCTAAATCTATGTTTTTACATTCTATTTTTTTTCTATGTTTTTACATTCTAGCATCTTATATGATCTGGTGTGCTTGTAAGTATCACTTAGTGTGCATTTGGTTGAAGGTCTTCTTTGATAACCTTGGTTATTCATCCAAGGTTATTAATAAAAATCTTGTTTGGTTTAAATAATGAAGAATTCCCAGGTAATCAATTATATCGCCACATCAGTAAAAATGGTCATATAATCCGGAATCAGAAAAATAAGGAAAAGTCTGATTTTTCTCAATTTCGGGGTTAAGATAATTTTCTTTTCAAAATTAACCTTCATTATTTCCTATTTATAACACAAATACCATTAACAATCAATTAAATTACATAATACCTTAATAAATATAATTTTCGGCTGACTCCACGAGCTGACTCCACGCGACTCAATGCCTGACCCTTCGCAACCCTAGCAGAGCGGCGATTCACAACGGTGACTCCACGCCCCGATTCGAAGGGCAATCACAGCGGCCATCGTCCATAGCAGCGATTCACAGCGGAAACCCTAGCGGCCATCGTCTCACCTCGCGGCGATTTGAAGCCTTCTTCCCACCTCGCGGCGAGATCCTAGCAGCGCACGATCGCAACCCACCTCCAGGTTTTTCTTCCCTTCTCTAGAATCTTTGTTCTATGCTACCGTGGTTGATTTGTGGGTTCTTGTTAATCGAGGGAAAGTTTAAATTGAATTTGGTTTCTTTGTCTATGCTCTACAATGATGTGTGAGCTTTAAATGGATAGAATCGATTCTGTTTTGGTTAGGGATTTTGTTTGTGTCTTGTTTCTTTGAGGCAGTGTGTTTGTGTCTTGTTTCTTTTGGTTAGGGATTCTGTTTGTGTTTTGTTTCTTTTGGTTAGGGATTCTGTTTTTCTTAGGGATTCTATTTGTGTCCAAGTTTAGGCAGTGTGTTTGGGTTTAGATTGATATTGTGAGTTGTATGAATGAGTTTGTTCTATGTTAGATTTGCTATGTTAGATTAATGGGTAGTTCTTGTAGATTGACGAGAATCTCTTTCTAGATTGAAGTCATCGATTGACGAGAATTTTTGTTCAGGTGTTGAGTGGATGATCTCACTTGATTAAGAATTGATTTGCTTTTGAACATCCAAGTTGTATCATATGGTTGCCAGATATTTTATATTAACTTTGTTTCCATTTAATTCAACTAACCTGAGTTAGTAGTTATTTTGGCTTCCAATTCTCACAAGCTTTTTACTTTATATGGGTAAAACACACAACTGATTTGTGAATTGATATCTGTTTCTGGTCAACTGAGAAGATTTGGTACATTTCAAACACTTGTTTATGCTGAAACTTGAATGAAACAATTCTGAGAATGTTGAAAATCCTAAAAGATAAAGAATGAAACTAAAGTTCTAACACGAGATTGTTTGTATAAACCAAATCAGTCTCTTTTTGTGTAAGATTCTCTTTTTGTGTAAGATATCTAGATAATATTGACATACCAACTTTATAAACATCTGAATTGATTAACTGACTAGATTAGCAATCTCTTCTTGTTTGTTCAATGTCATATTAAAATCTTCATTAGCTACCTAATTATTCATTCCATTCTTTTGCTTTCCTTTCTTTTTCTAAAGTACTTGGTATCATTGATCAATATTATTAAGGAAATCTCAGCTGAATATAGAGAACTGCAGAACAACTTGTAAGGTCAATGGTAAATTTCCCTATTTATCAATGGGAGAGTAATTTGTGGTTTGATTATGCAATTTTCCAAGTGATGATTGCTTGGAATTTTCAGATTCCAATCCTTCATGGTTCCTAAGTTAGAAAAGTTGGCGTACTGAACTTGTTGCAAAATTTTGGTTAATATATTATATTAGTATATACTGTTTCTATGCTACTGTTTCTATGCTACTATTTTGCATTTGTTAGATCGTGATCGTCAAGCTAGAGGGGGGGAGGTGAATAGCAATTTCTCGATTCGTTCTTCTTACAATGTTAACGTGCGCAATCGAAAACAATAATAACACAAATAAGCAAGGTTAACACTAAACCTTTTACTTGGTTCGGAGATGATGCTCATACTCCACGGCTGTCCGTAAGGTGGACGATTCCTTGATTCTTCGGTGGATCACTCCCCGGATGTCCTCCGGCTAGCTCGTGTAGCTCCTTGTGGGTGAAGAAACCTCGCCACAATCCCGGACATACTTCTGAGCTCTTAGACTACTATTTGACCTTTAATCAAAGCCAAATTCGTCAAGAGACTCAGCCAAAACGAAGCCCTTTTAAATAGAGCTCACTTCTGTTTTGGCCGCTACCAGTCGATTGCCCCCACTCAAATTCGACCGTTGCAAGCCCAACGTTCGAATTCTCAGCCACTACCAATCGACTGCCCCCATAGCAGTCGACTGATGTTTCTGTGGGGTTTACCAGTCGACTGCTACCTAGGTTTTTCCCTTCCTGAGTACAATTCTCTCAGCACTCAACCCCTAGGATTTCCCGAGTATATTCACTCAGCACTCGACCCCTCACAACTCAGCTGACTCTTCACCAACAGCATCGACTGTTGCCTTCACGCCCTCTTCATCTTCGGCCCTCGTCCCTCAGATGCGAACACAAGCCCTTGGCTTGCCTCCATGCCATCCTTCAAGTACGCCTCGAAATCCGCGCCCCTCGGCTCATCGTTCCTGCTATCCATGGTCCCTCGGGTGCACACAAGTCCACGGCTTGCCTCCATGCCACCCTTCACCGTACTCGAAGTCATCCAGCTAAGTCCATATGTATCCTGCAAACCTGCACACTCCAATACACATATCAAAACACAAGGGTAAACCTAACTTAAACCCTTTGCCCAAACATCAAAACACATGGTCACTCCAGACCATAGATTGCCCGAACAATCTCCCCCTTTTTGATGTTTGGCAATACGTTTAAGTTAGGGAAAATAAATAATAAATACAATGCATGGATCCTATCCCAAGGCATCCCCACACCTAAACCTCCCCAACGAGTTTAGGACTTTTACCAAAACTGGTTTTTTTTAAAACCTTCCCAAGGCTCCCCCTACATTGGACTTACAAAGACTTTTTAATAACCTCTCCAAGGTTCCCCTTACGCCATTAATAGAGCAACAATACTCCCCCTTTACCTAAGCTCCCCCTAGACTTAGGATTTCTCGCAAAGGCGTGTTTGGTTTCCCAAATTAAACCCAACACTTCTCCCCCTTTGCCACACATTAAAAGACTCTAAAATTTCTCCCTTATTGGATCTTTTAACCTCTAATGATAAACACAGTGTACTAGCCCCTCATACACTTGTTTTACATCATTTGGACACTTTTCACTGGCTGAAAATCAAAATCAGCCTTTACCAGTCGACTGACACTCTGAAACACCAAATTTCAGCTTTCTGAACCCAATTTCAGAAATGCACCAGAAATTTTACAAATCTCCAAAAATTCTCAAATTTTGTGGAGAGGTTTGTAGTACCCATACCTACTTGTGAAAAATACTTTTAAAAATGTATCTATCATCATTTCCAAGGTTGACACAAAACCCAAAACTACCTAGATAGTTCAATTAAACCTTGATCTAAAATCCTAGTTTTGATTTCCTCTTGATCTCTTTGTTCATACCAACCTACAATGCATCCCTAGCATTGATTTATATGTCATTGACCCATCAATAACCAACTTTCATGCTATATGACCTCAATGTCATATTTTCATGCATGGTACACAAATCCAATGTGCCAAAACCCAAGAATTGAGACTCAAGTCCGTCTCCAACTCTTTTGGCATACTCCATGATCCATCTAGACCTCCGAGAGAAAACCCTCCCGAGATCCATTTACCATGGATCCCAATGACTCCTAGAGCTCCCCCTTGAGCTCTTAGCCTTAGCCACCTCCCTAGGTGACTCAACAACCACTAGGCCACACCGATGTATCTCCGGTGACTCTTGGCCTACAAACTTAACTTTCTTAACCTTAGAAACCTTGTACTTGGTTAAGTCCTTCTTTTTCTCTTTAAATGACACCCCCTTACCAATTTTGGACTTTCCCTCCTTGCCATAATCATATGCTACCCTAGCATATTTCTTACCATTGGCATTGGAGACCTTAGATCGCTATCCCAATCCCGATATATCATTGTTAGGTTTTAGACCACCCAACACCATACTTAAACTCTTAGATCCAACCACGAATATTCCTAGGGTTCTTTCTAATTCATCAAGCTTTGCCCTTAAAGCTCGATTTTCCCTCTCTAAGTTCTCAAACTTAGACTCCACATGTCCACCTTGGATATTCCTAGACCTAGGCATATGTCGTCTCTCCTTCTTGGGATTTTTGCCTTGATCCTTAGGTCCAAATGTCTTAGATTTATCATGATGCATGGTCTTCCTAGGGTTTTGGTCTACCTTGTTAACCCTATTCTATCATTATACCTAAATCCATAATTATACACAAGCAAACATTTTTCATTATTTCTAGCATACATATATAAATTTGAAACATGCTTAGAATTAGGGATTACCTCCCTTACCCTTGGAGCTCCCTCTTGATGTGAACTTCTTTTCTTCTCCTCCTTCTCCCATCTTCTCAAGTGCTCCATTTTCTTGAGCTCTCCTTTTCTCGGACACTTGGTATGATAGTGCCCTAGCTCCCCACATGTAAATCATCTAATATGCTTTTTCTCCTTCTTTTCCCTACAACCCACATTAAATTTTAAATAAATTGACCCGGATTTAGAGTTTACCTCCTTCTTACCTAGTGGACACTTGTCCTTGTACTGTTCCTTTTTGTTGCATCTAAAGCATATGATGTGGTCCTTAGTCCTTGCTTTGGTGGAGGTAGGAGCTTCTTCTTGCTCCGGTATTGATGAGGGACTCTCCTCCCCCTCAATCCTTGAAGTTGATACCTCTTCTTCTTCTCTTGAGGAAGTAGATGATTTTCACTTGATTGTGTCTCTTCACTTGATGAGGTTGACAACTCTTTTTCTTCTTTGTCTTTTTAGACCATTGAGTTTATTTCCTTTGGCTCCTCCACTAATTGAGTTTGTGTAGAGTTCTTATGAAATTCTCCCATCTTGTTCCATAGCTCATATACATTTTCGTATTTACCTATACCACTCAATACATTATTAGGCAAAATATCAATTAATATACCAATTACCTTCTCATTTGCCTTAGATCGGGCTTGTTGCTCCTTGGTCCAATATCTGGGTCGGAGCTTTTTCCCATGCTTATCTCTTGGAATCTCGAATGGTTCTTCTAGCACCACCACACACTCCCAATCCATTCCAAGCCAAGTCTTCATTCTTGTCCTCTAATAGTCAAAATCTTCATGATCATAAGGAGGTAGAGTATTGATATCATCACCCAACTTGTCTTCCATCATCCTTTCCTCTAGCCTGTGCTCTTTTGGCGGTTATTCCAACAAGAGCGAACCTTCGCTCTGATACCACTTGTTAGATCGTGATCGTCAAGCTAGAGGGGGGGGGTGAATAGCAATTTCTCGATTCGTTCTTCCTACAATGTTGGCGTGCGCAATCGGAAATAATAATAACACAAATAAACAACGCTAACACTAAACCTTTTATGTGGTTCGGAGATGATGCTCCTACTCCACGGCTGTTCATAAGATGGACGATCCCTTGATCCTTCGGTGGATCACTCCCCGGATGTCCTCCGGCTAGCTCGTGTAGCTCCTTGTGGGTGGAGAAACCTCACCACAATCCCGGACACACTTCTGAGCTCTTAGACTACTATTTTACCTTTAACCAAAGCCAAATTCGTCAAGAGACTCAGCCAAAACGAAGCCCTTTTAAATAGAGCTCACTTCTGTTTTGGCCGCTACCAGTCGACTGCCCCCACTCAAATTCGACCATTGCAAGCCCAACGTTCGAATTCTCAGCCACTACTAGTCAACTGCCCCCATAGCAGTCTACTGATGTTTCTGTGGGGTTTACCAATTGACTGCCTGAGCTCCAGTCGACTGCTACCAAGGTTTTTCCCTTCCTGAGTACAATTCTCTCAGCACTCAACCCCTAGGATTTCCGGAGTATATTCGCTCAACACTCGACCCCTCACAACTCAGCTGACTCTTCACCAGCAGCCTCGACTGTTGCCTTCACGCCCTCTTCGTCTTCGACCTGTTGGGACCGGGTGCATGTTGACATGGATGCGGGTTCGTAATTTCAAAATTAATTATGTGCAGCGGAAGGTTTAGCATAAATAATTTCTCTAAATCATTTAACCACACATCTAAGCATGCAATTTTATCTTGTGTAGACATGATCATATATTTGAAATTTTGTAGAAACATAAACTAATTTACGTATTACCTCGCGTAACTCGAAGGAAGGGACGAGATCCAACCGTAAGCGTCCCTTGGAAGCTCCGCCTCTATTCGCGTCCACGCCGAGTATCTTCGGGATGACTTCGCAAAGCCACGAGTTTCGTGTTCTCGAGAACTACTAGATTCTCCGAGAACGCGACAAGAAAAACCAAGAGAGAAGTCGGAAAACTAACCACAAAAGGATGGCCGGAATCAAAATTCCGGCGAAGCAAAAGAAGAGGCTTGCGGCAAAAAGATCCTTGCGGCAAACTCTAATTCCGGCAGCACCTTCTTCCAGCCAAGAGATGGTCGGAGCTTCCTTCTCCGGCAGCAGGTGGTGGTCGGCAGGGAAAGGGCAGGGGCGACCGGCTGGTGCTCCTTCTTGGGGCTGGTTGGCGCACGACAAGAAGGGGAGAAGAGAAGGAGAGAAAGAGAGGGAGAGAGCCTATGCCTTCATCTCTATGATTATCACCCAAGCCTTGCCTTGGGTCCTTTATATAGTGGCCTCTCAACCATCAAGCCTCTCAAATATGGAATAACTTATTCCATCATGCCAAGTTTGATTTTATATCATGGTTAAAATCATATTTTAATTCATGATAAAAAATCAATCAAGTCTCTTCTCTCCTATGGAATAAATTTCCTTATCATGGTAAATCAATCCATGATTGATTTTATAAAATAAACCAATCCATAGTTTATTTTAATTTCCATGAAAAATAAACCAAACCTTGATTTATTATATAAAAATTTATATCATCCATAATTTTATAAAATAAACCACACTTGGTTTATTTTATAAATTGAACCAAAAACTTAGTTCTCTCCCTTTATTGTGGCTGGCCAAGCAAAGAGGATGGAGGCCCTCTTTGGCCGGCCTATCTAAGCCAAGCCCCAATGAATTAAACTTATTTAATTCATCTATTAAGTCTTCAAAAGACTTAGCCATTTTACGCTTCCGATGCGTCTCTGAAAAATTCAGATTCGACTTATCGTTTGACTCAACCAAACTTAATCTCTCTTGATTGAAAAATCTAATTTTCAACTCGTTTTAAATCCCTCGGATTACTCGTAGTGCGTGTGACTAAATAGACTTTCGATTTATGTTGGCCGTCTATAATTAATCAATTAATTATAGAACGATCATGAGTGACACCTAGTAGTACATCATGATCCCTAATTAATCGAAAGATCAACGGTTGACCTTAGAAACAATTCTGAAACCCTTCAGCAGCTATAATGAATCGTGCCCCATTCCCTTCACCATCTTATACCCACTTGGTTCACGACATGGTCTATGTGTGTCAGTCCCCACTAGGCTGACTACGTCACACCTAGCCCAAGTAACGTTTTCTCGTCTTACGGATTCTAATTACTCTCATGTATTTAAGAGATTCATACTCTGAACATGTCATGCTATGGCCAGAGGCTTCGAGTAACAATCCGACGATAGGCCTCGGGTATACATCTCTTCGCAAGGAGTGGTGAATCCTTTGTAGGCTGTTCAAACATCTTCGGGCACTTCGGCTTATACACAATCATCCTGGGTCCACACCTTCTTGGAGATGCTTGCTTAAGATGTCAAAGTATAAGTCTCCATGACCAAGATGACTTGAACACCGCAAGTCAAAGGAACATCGCACTTAAGCTGCAGTAAGAACTTCACTGACATATCTATATGTAGACTACCATATGAAGTTTTACAGCCAGTCACTCCAATGAACTAGTTCCCTTAACTAGCATTCATGTTTATCTCCGGACATCTCAATGTCACCAGCCAGTGAGAATCAGCTGATTAGAGAATAACCCATGCTAGTCTCAATAGAATTGATAGTGTCCGTATTTATCAATTTATCGACTAGGGACAATTTTAATACTTCACAATTGTACATGTAGAGATAATCACTAGTTGTGAATTCATCACAAATTCTCTCATGCTGTGAATTATATTGCGGACATTTAGTAAATGAGTTTAAGATCTCAATCAAATACACAAACATGTATACTTAAATAGTGAATATTCATTTATTAAAATAAATGATTACAATCATAAGGCGATTGCCTTAGGACACTTCTCTCATATCACTAACAAACTCCCACTTGGCCTAATGTCAATCGCTACGGTACCCAATACCACAGGCTCTAACATGACCCTCAAACTTGCTTTGAGGCAAGACCTTAGTTAAAGGATCCGCTAAATTCCTTTCAGTGGGAATTTTCTCAATTTGTATATCATTTCTACTTATAATCTCTCTGATCAGATGATAGCGGCGAAGCACATGTTTGGATCGCTGATGAGACCTTGGTCCCTTTGCTTGTGCAATAGCTCCATTGTTGTCGCAGTAAACCGGTATTGTTTTATCAAAGTTTGGAACCATACCAAGTTCTGAGACAAACTTTTTGATCCAGACTGCTTCCTTTGCTGCTTCCGAAGCTGCAATATATTCCGCTTCCGTGGTAGAATCCGCTACGGTGTCTTGCTTGGAACTCTTCCAACTTATTGCGCCTCCATTCAAAATAAATACGTATCCGGACTGAGATTTGGAGTCATCCTTATCTGTCTGGAAACTGACATCTGTATACCCACGTATTACCATATCACCTTCTCCATATATTAGGAACACATCCTTAGTGTTTCTTAAGTACTTGAGGATTGTCTTGACAGCCGCCCAATGATCCATTCCTGGATCAGACTGGTATCTGCTTGTGACGCTCAGAGCATATGATACATCGGGCTTATAGCATACATGATAGATCCTATCGCGGATGCATAAGGAATCTTATTCATGCAAATTCTCTCGTCTTCTGTGCGTGGACACATAGACTTCGAAAGGTTGATCCCATGCCTGATGGGAAGGTAACCTTTCTTGGATTCCAACATGCTAAACCTTTCTAGCACTCGGTTTATATATGTA
Source organism: Boesenbergia rotunda (assembly GCA_024364735.1). NCBI lineage: Eukaryota > Viridiplantae > Streptophyta > Magnoliopsida > Zingiberales > Zingiberaceae > Boesenbergia > Boesenbergia rotunda. The sequence continues at coordinate 273,582 of JAGFNQ010005627.1, read as the reverse complement.
GACTGCGAAAGACCAAGCAACCATTTTGATCTATCTCTATAGATTCTAATCCCAAGGATATAGGTTGCTTCTCCCAGGTCTTTCATGGAGAAAGTTTTGGACAACCAAATTTTAACTGACTGTAAGACTGATATATCGTTTCCTATAAGTAATATGTCATCGACATATAACACTAGGAATACGACTGCACTCCCACTAACCTTCTTGTACACACAAGGTTCGTCAGGATTTTGTGAGAAATCAAACTTTTTGATTGTCTCATCAAAACGGATGTTCCAGCTCTTGGATGCTTGCTTTAGTCCATATATGGATCGTCGAAGCTTGCATACTTTGGTTTTATTAACCGATGTGAAACCTTCAGGTTGTATCATGTATACATCCTCAAGCAGGTTTCCATTAAGGAAAACTGTTTTCACATCCATTTGCCATATCTCATAATCATAATGAGCTGCTATGGCCAGGAGCATCCGAATGGATTTAAGCATAGCTACTGGCGAATAGGTTTCGTCATAATCAATTCCTTGTTTCTGACGATATCCTTTTGCCACTAATCTAGCCTTAAAGGTAACAACATTACCTTCCATGTCGGTTTTCTTCTTGAAAACCCACTTGCACCCTATGGGCTTAATCCCTTCAGGTGGGTTAACCAAGTCACATACTTGATTTTTGTACATGGAATCCATTTCCGACTTCATGGCTTCAAGCCATTTATCCCTTTCTGAATTTTTCAGAACATCTTCATAACTGATAGGTTCGTCATCGTTAATGAGTAACAGGTCGTTCGATTCACTTATGAGAAATCCGTATCTCTTTGGAATATTGCGTGCCCTATCAGACCTACGAAGAAGTGGTGTTGTTTTAGGTTCAACTGATAGCTCATCATTATGAGTTATTGGTTGTGGGTCTAGACTAGGTGTCTCTGTAATGTCTATTGGAGTTTCTTGAACTTCTTCAAGTTCAATGCTACTCCCACTGTTTTCTTGTAAAAGAATTTTTTTTCTAGAAATACAGCATGCCTTGAAACAAACACCTTTTGTTCCAAGGGATGATAGAATTGGTAACCTTCGTTTCCTTAGGGTATTCAATAAATAGACATTTATCAGACTTAGCATCCAATTTGTCGGATACAGTCCGCTTAACATAAGTAGGACAATCCCATATCTTTAGGTGAGATAAATGAGGTTTCTTACTATTCCACGTCTCATATGGAGTAGTAGAGACTACCTTGGTCGGGACTCTATTTAGTAAGTAAACAACTGTCTTAAGCGCATAGCCCCAAAAGGATTTTGGAAGAGTTGCATGATTCATCATAGATCTAACCATGTCCATTAAGGTTCGGTTACACCTCTCAGATACACCATTATGCTGTGGTGTATATGGCGGAGTCCATTGAGACAATATCCTATTATCCCTAAGATAATCTTGAAACTCTTGACATAAGTATTCACCACCTCGATCGGATCGAAGTATCTTAATACTTTTGCCAAGCTGTTTCTCTACTTCACTTCTGAACTCTTTGAATTTCTCAAAAGCTTCAGATTAGTGTTTCATTAAGAACACATACCCGAATCGTGAGTGATCATCGATAAAGGTAATGAAGTAGCTATAGCCTCCTTGTGCAAGAGTTGACATTGGTCCACATACATCAGTATGTATTAGACCAAGCAATTCTCCCACTGGTTTACCTTTTTTGGAAAAGGGTAATTTGGTCATCTTGCCTTTTAAGCATGATTCGCATGTATCAAATAAGCCGGGTTCAAATGATTCCAGAATTTCACATCGGTGTAATTTGGTCATGCGTTTCTTACTTACATGGCCAAGACGACAATGTCACATATAGGAGTCTATTTGATTATTTATTCGAGCATGTTTGTTGCTAACTTCGATATTGAATACGTCACCGGATAAATCTAACGTGTAGATACCATTGCATAAAGTTCCGGTCCCATAAAGAACACCATTTAAAGTTATGTAACAGCAATTGTTACTAAAAGTTAAATGATAACCCTTTTCATTCAAGCATGAAATAGATACAATGTTCTTTATTAACGAAGGAACAAAATAACAATTATCCAATTCTAAGACAAGTCCAGTAGGGAGCTTTAGCAAATATGTTCCGATGGCAACAGCAACAATCTTTGCTCCATTTCCAACTCGCAAATTCGCTTCTCCCTTGACGAGTCTTCTTCTATTCCTTAGCCCCTGTATGTCATTACATATATGTGAGCTACACCCAGTATCAAGTACCCAGGTGTCCGAGGAAATAGAGTGACATTCAATAACGAAGATACCTGAAGAGGATGGGGCATTGGATGCCTTCTTCTTCAAGGACTCAAGATAAACCTTGCAGTTTCTTCGCCAGTGGCCCTCCTTGCCGCAGTGATGGCAAGTGCCTTTTGGTGCCTTTTCAATTTTTTTGGCCTTTTTCTTCCTTCCCTTATTTTGTTCTTTGGGCTTCCTCTTAGAACCTTTCTTTGAGGAACCAACTAACAGTACCGTCTTCTGATCCTGCTTTACAGAAGACTCTACAGTCTTCAACAGGTTAAGCAACTCAGGAATGGTAGTCTCCAGTTTGTTCATCCGATAGTTCATCACAAACTGTGAGTAACTCTTGGGCAAATAATGCAGAATTAAGTCAATACTTAGTTCGTGATCCATTGCAAATCCGAGTGTGCCTAGTCGCTCAATGTACCCCAACATCTTCAACACAAACTGTGAAACAGAAGTGCCTTCCTGCATCTTAGAGGTGAAGAGGAGTCTGGAGACCTCAAACCTTTCGGATCTCGTCTGCTCGTCAAACAGCTCATGAAGATGGAAGACGATGGTATGAGTGTCCATATGCTCATGCTACTTTTGTAGCTCAGGTACCATAGCGGCCAGCATGATGCAACTCGTAAGTTCAGAATCGGCCACATGTTTTTGATAGACCACTAACTGGTCTGGAGTTGCATCTTCAGGAGGATGGTTGGGGAAGTTGTTCTTCAAGGACATAAGCAAGCTTTTCTGCCTTGAGACTATCCTCAGGTTTCGAAGCCAGTCCATGAAGTTTGGCCCAGTCAGCTTATTGGTGTCCAAAATGGAACGCAAATTCAGAGAAGACATGATCAGGTGATTATCCTAGAAATACAAATTGAGGGTTATGTGATGAGAATGTAAAGAATGCATCAATATACATTAATTAAATCCTATTTATTTTTGAATTGAATAACCCTTTTATCAATTCGGGAGATCGTAGGAACATCTCAAATAGGTTGATATCCAACCATAGATAAGAACAACCATGGCTAGAGTCCATCAAGTTATTCTTAGCTATGAAGGTAGGTAATTATACCGATTACATATTATACATATGTAATATCAATTATGCTATCAACTAATTGAATGTTTGCATAAATCATTGGTTGTTAACTCATTAACAAGTATGCAACAATATACATAGCACCCAACTGCACCTCTCTTTACATCGACCTTGGTGTGGCACAACAAATCGATGCTCCAAGCTTAAGGCTGACCCATTAATCAAGAAATATTTTAATATGGTTGGAGCTCATTCAACCGTTTAGTCAGGCTTGGATGTGTCCAACAACCCAAAACTAAGGATTGACCTCTGACCCCAACTATATTAATCATAAACTAATTCCATGATTTAACATGTTGAGGTTCAAGCCGGGCATGATGTGTCCATCAACCCAAACGAGAACAAAACTCCAGGTTCTAACCATATTAATGGAAGGTGTTGCTTAATATTTTGTAAGGGATTTTGGGTCTCATCCTTTTCTTTTATACACATTATGACATATAATTATGTCATGTTCAACGATTTCCTTAATAAAGTATGTATATGACTTAATTTATCAAGTCTCATTAATTGAATTAGGAACCGGATTTCCTAATTCTAATTTCATACTTTATTCAAGGAATANCGTTTAATGACTGACCCTGATTTGACAAATTCCCTTGAGTATCTAGTTATGTTTTTAGCTGTCTTAATTCCTTGAATCAGTAGCATTCCAGATTATTACATTTAAATAATCTTTCATCTTTGATACTGCTCACTGAAGTCTGTGCAACATTTAAATTATCTTTCATTTTTGTACGTTGTCTTATTTTCATGATAGGCTGATATGGATCGATTAGCAGTAAGTCAGGAGATGAAGATCATTTCGGTATTTATATGCAAGAAGAGGATGGAAAGGAAGTTATTTATGCTTTTATTGTTGACAGTTGTCTTAGCTATCAAGAGAAGTGCTAGGTTTATGAGGAGCATATCATATGCTTATCAGGCATTATCTAGATACAATATTAGGTCTATAAACTTAAATGAGATGGTTTTTCATAGCGATCGACAATGTGTTGATAACTATAGGATGGATAGAAGGTCTTTAGACAAACTTTGTTCTTTGCTAACGACTCATGGAAAACTAAAAGGAAATAAAAATATGCCAATTAGTGAACTTGTAATATCTTTTCTTCACATTATTGCACATAATGTGAAGAATAGGGTCCTAAAATGGCAAACAGCTAGATTCGGTGAGATAGTTAGTAGATAATTTCATTCAGTTTTGAACTCTGTTCTACGGTAACACAACATTTTGCTTAGGAAGCCCAAACCAATCCCAAAAAATTACACGGATAAGAGGTGGAAATGGTTTAAGGTACAAGTATATAATTTCTATATATTTATTATTTTAATCATGTTAATGTACACAATAAATTAATATGATTTATGATGTTTCTTTGAGTGTAGGGTTGTTTGGGAACATTAGATGGAACTTATATTAATGTCAATGTCTCAACAGTTGATAGACCTAGGTATCGAACCAGAAAAGGTGAAATTACAACCAATGTTTGGGCGTGTGCACACCGAACATGCAATTTAGTTATGTCTTACCGGGTTGGGAAGGATCTGCAGCAGATGGTAGAGTCTTAAGGGATGTTATTAGTAGGAGGAATGACTTGAAGATTCCTCAAGGTAATAATTATGTTATAAATAATACAAAATAGGTTGTTATTATATATATTAATACATGCTCACTTGTAATATAGGTTGTTATTATTTGTGTGATGTTGGATACACAAATGGGGAAGGATTTTTGGCACCATATAGAGGTCAAAGGTACCACTTGACTGAATGGAAGCAAGGTTAACAACCAGCGACAACCAAAGAATACTTTAATATGAAACACTATTAAGCCAGAAATTGCATTGAGAGGTGTTTTGACATTTTAAAAGCGAGATGGGCTATATTAAGAGATAAGTCATTTTATCCTGTTAAGACTCAATCTAGGATTATTTCTTCTTGTTGTATCCTACATAATTTTATAAGGTATGAAATGACAATTGATCCGATAGAGAGTGACCTTGATGTCCTCGAGTCAAATGGAAGTGATGATGACGACGATGACGATGATGGTGATTTGATCAGACATTGTGAGATGAGCCTTGCTTGGACTGAATGGAGAGACAAGCTTGCGGTGATATGTTCACTAGTTTGCAGTCATCGGAACATTAAATATAATCTTCTTTCTTGAAATTTGGGTTTCTATGTATTTAAACTTTTTGATTATGTTGTACTTGGGTTTATTATCCATTTGGAATGTTGAACAATTTGGTTGTATCTGAGTTTGGTTAAGTTTGAACAATTTGATTATATCTGGGATGATTATATCTAGGTTTTGTATAGTATTCATTTAAACCAATATCAAATTGTTTTATGCAAAAATAATGTGTTTTTTGAATGATTTAATATCAGTTTTCAATGGAAGGAAATAGCCATAAGATAATGAAAGTAATACCACCGATCAAGGATGCACCATCTGAACAAGTAGAAAGTTCAATGCCACTGAAGTTCAAAAGAAAAACTTCAAGCTCTAAACACTTGTGGACAAAACAAGAGGATGCTGCATTAGTTGACTGCCTTGTTGAGTTGAGCAAAGATTCAGCTTAGAAGAGCGAAAATGGTTTTCGAACTGGGTACTTGCTGCATTTAGAGAAACTCATGGCTGCTAAATTTCCATTTAGCAATCTGAAAGCTACCCCCCATATCGAGTCAAGATTATTGACGAGGCAGTTCCATGCTATCAATGAGATGTTAAATCATAGTAGTGGATTTGGGTGGAACGATGTTGAGAAGTGTATCATTGCAACAAAGAATGTCTTTGATGATTGGGTTAAGGTAACTTTTTCTATTTTTATATTTAATACATGCTTTAACGTAACCTTTTGAATATGTCATAACCTGGTATTAGTAAACTTTTTGAATATGCTTTAACCTATTTGTTGCCTGTTTTACTGTCTGCATATTGTGAGTTCTTATATTGTTCTTATATTTTAATTTAGAGTCATCCAGTTGCTATTGGTTTAAGGAACAAAGAGTTCCCCCACCTAGATGACTTGATGTCTATGTGAGGGAAAGATCGCGCCACAGGAGCTAATGCAGAAACCCCAGCTGATACAGTAGAACAGATAAATTTATGCGATGAAGAGGTTGACACGTTTGAGCTTGAAAAAGATGAATATGTTGAAGGTCACAATGATGAATTTGATGACGGCAACCAAGCAATAAATAAATATGAGACTCCAAGTTCATCGGCTTGTCCAATAAACAAGAAGTCAGTCAAAAAGAAAAAAAAAGGCAAGTTTGATGATGTTCTAGGTGACTTGGTGGGAGAGATTAGAAAATATATTGTTTTTTTTAGTCAGGTTGATGCGGAGATCTCCAGCTACTTCAAAAAGCAAACAGAGAATAATGATAAAAAAATGAAAATATACGAAGAGTTAATAGAACTTTCTGAATTCTCTAAGCAAGAAATTATGGATGTTGGGGAGTATATTCTCAAGGATGAACACAAGATTGACAACTTCTTCGCATTGTCAAAAATATTTAGGAGAAATTATGTGGTGAAGCAACTCTCTGAGATCCATCCCAAATGAATTAGCTATTTGAAGTAGGTTGTTGGTACTTATATTTTGATATACTTTTGGATAGACATGATATCATTTACTTTTGGATAGTCGTGATATCATTTTGAACAAAATTTATTTGGATGAATGTTATTTTGAATTGAACTTGGATTGACTTTTGTTAAATGAATGGATGCAAAATATGGCTAACCAAAACATGAATTAACGCTGTATTATGATTTGGCGAGTCCCAGTCTCCTTACTGCACTCTATTGATTCTATTGATTTTTTATGGTTTTGGTAGCCATATACTTGGTCTAAATAATGAGGGGAAAAAACTACTTTTTGTCTTAGCGATACTATTTTTCTTCTGCTGGAAGGAATACAATTCCATTGGAATCAAGGAGCTATTTGAATATATACATCTTCTTCTTCGATACATTTATTAAATCAAATTCATGCATCTCATGAACTTGTAATTTACTAGAGGATGCATAATTGTACATTTGGTTAACTTGTGACAAAACTGAGATGGAGTAGCTTTGTCAAATAATTTACTAGAGGAGTTCTTGTACTCGTTTTTCCTTTGGCTGATAGAGAATTAATCTAAGAAAATAACTGTTATTTTCTTCTTCCGAACAGAAGTCAGCAGGTTCGGCAACACCTGTGATCCTAGCAGTCAATAAGATAGATTGTGTACCATGCACCTCAATGCGACAATTTGAAATGGCTACTAGCTCCTTCATGGAACTTGTTCCGACGTGCGCCATCAATGGTCAAGGCATTTCAGAATTGGAGAGGGCTGTGCTAGAGGTCAGGGGCCTCGACTCAATTCCACCAGGAGGGTTTAGATGGACTGTTAATCAGGTTAATTCTTTACAAGAATTCACGGTTCGACTTTTCCTTCAATGCCTGACTGTTTCAGGTTAATTCTTTTGTTTAATTAGAGGCAATTTGTGTAACTACTACGAGCACAAGAATCTCTTTCTAGACTGAAGTCATCGATTGACGAGGAGTTGCCGATGGATTTTTGGATCGACCATTGACTTGAGGGAAGCAGCATTGGCCTTAGGGGAGATAAGCGGGGAAGACATCTCTGAAGAAGTCTTTTCCAACATATTTAGCAAATTTTGTATCGGAAAATGATTTCCCCATCTGATATTTAAAAACCCACAAAATTTATATTTTGCATCCATTAGCCATACGGCAGATACTTAAACAAATAAGTTTTGGTTATTCCAAGTTAAATTGACTTTTATTAAATGAATGGATGCAAAATATGGCTAACCAAAATATGGCAGATACTTTAGGAAATAGACGCCTGCCCAATATGCATTTTGGTTATTCCAAGAATAATTGACGAATATATTAAAAAAAAGTTTTCAAGTGTATATTTATTAGGGGTAATATAATAATTATCATATTAAATTATATATTAAAACTTTCAATCAAATAAGTTTTTATCCTATTATCAAAGATTAAATTAAATAACATTAGATTATATCTTATTTTCTATAATATTGGTTATGTGATTACCTGTCTAAGGTTATAAAAAAAACATCTTCAACCAAACACATCCTTAATAATTTATGTGATAACTGTATTTTATTTTCTAGTTGATATATTTTGATAAATGCATATTTGCTATTTTATTTGTCAGTTACTTTTCTTTGTCATTCTTTTTTTAAGATGCATATCTTTCCATTAGATTGCATAAGAATATATGGTTTATTATTTTTTTTCCTAACATCTTTCCTCTTAAGTTAGTCTGCTTCCAACTTTGATAGCTTGGCTAAATCAGGTGTCATTTAATTGGCTAACACTACAATGATTAACTTCAGCCTCTTTTTTTTTCTTCATATTTTATGTATTTTTGGTTTTCAATTGGTAGTTTTTTTTCATATTTTCTCTATGTTTTTGGTGACACGTTCTTCAAAAATTTTAAGGAGCGTTTGATTTGTTTAATTTTTTATTTTTATTTTTTAATAAAATCATATTTTTTTATATTTTAGAAAATAATTTTATTTTATTCTTTAGTTTTCCAAAAAATACTATATCTTTTTTTAAAAATAAGGTTGGAAAATGTAAATCAAATATATTTTTCAGAAAATTATATTTTTATAAAAAATGAAAAAAAAAGCGTGTCAAACTGTATTTCTTCCTTTGTGGTTTATGAATATTGGATGTTTACACTCCCTAATCTTAACTTATTAGGTGTCCAGACTCAATTAACTATTCGGCTTGCAAGAGTTAACAACTAACGGTCAAATATACCTTCATATTACGTACAAAATAAAAATAATTTTAGTTTTATGTCACATTATTCAGTTAATATATCGATCCACAAGCATGAATTTTTTTTAAAAATAATGATAAAAAAGAAACTGATAATAAAAGTTTTGAAATAAAAAGTATTATTTTAGAGATTTAGGTTAATATAAGGTAGGTTCGCATAGTGGGGTAAATTAATTATATAGGTTGTCAGTTTTAGGAATCGATGATCTCATATCATTGTATCAGAGATATCATGGATCTATCATCTACCTAGAGATTTAGATTGTTAATAGTCATTATGGATTGGAGTTATTAGATAGCTAGTTTAAATTTTGATTTAGTTTTAGGCTCGGGAGACAAATTTAAAAAAAATGATTAACAAGGTTTTTTCAACCTCGGGCGATCGGCTCGACCTCATTAAAGTTTTCCACCGGCCGCCAGGGTAAATCGGAAAGCGCTCACAGTGGACGGTCTAGAAACCTAGCGTCCCAGGGTTCGCACCCTATTTGAAAAAAAATTCGTACAAATATACCATAGCTGGGGATTGAACCGCGAATACTTGGGATAATGATTAATCGCCCTATCGCTACATTATAGTGCCGAAAACCTCGGGAGACAAATCTAGATCAGATGGGCACAAGGCTATTTAGGTCAAATTAATTGGTTGTTCTTCCCTTGTCTTTCTCTTTGATTGATTGATTGATTGATTGTAAGAGTAATTTATTGATAGCAGGAATCATGTAAATTTAAGACGAGCGATAAAAGCTTACTCAGCGTCTGATGGTGCATGTCCTATTTAGAAGAAAAATTTCTATAAAATATATTGTTAATGAGGATCGAATCATAAATATCTGAGATAATAAATAATTATCCTACCACTGCACCATAATCCAAGAGCATATATCATCCAAATATAAAGCCCATCACAGGAAATAAGTTTCTCTAAGATGGTAAAAGGCGATTCGTTCACTCCCAGCACCTCGCCAACACGTCCCAGGGCCAACACAAAGGAGATAAATCATGGGGGCTACTAGCCCGATGCTGTGGCTAGTGTATGGGGAGGGCAAGCACACTGACTTTGTTAGGTTTTGATCTCCAAACCTCATGATGACAATATTCACGTATTAACCATCAGTCTATCCCGCGAGGACACATTGGCTAAGGTGGAAAATGGTTCGTCATAATCATAAGTAATTGTTTATTTTTTCATGAATAATTTTCTTTCATAATTATCATTAATTCTTGATCCCGGGTCAGCTTGCGTGTAGCCTGGCCCGGCAGCTTGGCGCCTATTCAGAAGGAAGATGGTCAGTGGGCTGTAAAGGCCCGCCGGATAGGTGCCACTCGGACCCAGGCCCCTAAACTGACGCGTGGCGGCCCACGCTCTTTAGTATTAGCCTGATCCTGAGTCGGATGTTTATGCTCTAATACCCCTCCAAGTTTGGCTCCCCATCGACGCGTGGCGGCCCATGCTCGGGGGTAAGCCCGAACCGAAGGAGGCGTTACTTAGTACCCCCAGTCGGCATCATCATAGGCCCTCAGCTGGCCTCGTCACTCGGTGCCCCCGTCGGCACCCTCAGCCGGCCTCGTCACTCGGTGCCTCCGTCGGCACCCTCATAGGCCCTCAGTCGGCCTCGTCACTCGGTGCCCCAGTCGGCACCCTCTCATAGGCACTTAGCCGGCCTCGCCACTTCGTGCCCTAGCAGACACAACCACTCCCTGACACCAGACTACCAGAAGCTGTACGGGGTCGGCGCAGGAGTGAAGCCATCCTGGTCTCAAGTGATGGATATCTCGCCGAGGTATTGATCTTCCTGCCATAGCCTGTCCCCCCGTACCACAACCACATACCCTAATGTCAGGCCGAGCGGCGTCCAACGGCGCCAACCCTTAAGTTGACAGTGCCCCTTTCCTTAATACAGTGTGTGCTACTTTATCCTACCACCTCTGGGCATGCATTACCTTGTCCTCGCTATATGACAACAGGTGTCAGGCGGGGCAGGAGCTGTCAGCTTTCCCGGCTACATAAGTCTCCTCACTCCGCATTTCTCAGGTACGCGTGATAGTGCAATTTCATATTGTTCTATTGCTTTCCATCGCCACCGTCGAGTACTGACTTGACCGTCGGAGTGCCTGGCCGGAGACTTTTCCCGGCGGGTTATAACGGCCTCTGTCTTGCAGGCTAGAGGCGATCCAGCTCGTTAGACCACCTTAGCGACCTCGCTCTCCCCGGAAGTTCACTCAGCTGTAGGGGCGTCCAACTCGCTTCGCGACAGGATCAACTCTTTTTCATGACTAATTTCTTTCATAATTATCATGTTAATGATTGTTTATCTTTTTCATGACTAATTTCTTTCATAATTATCATGTTAATAATTACAAAAAATAATCATCTGTTCTAAATCTCAAATTCTTGTTAGCTCTTCCAGATTCGAGGACCTTATCCATGCTTTGGCCAAACCCGCGACTGTCGATTGTGTTAAAGTTAATTCATCCTCTTGACAGTGACAGACGGTGATATTTTTGCTCCCAGTGTCCCCGGCAATTCATCTCATTTCATATCGACATAAAAAAAATAAATCATAAAATTTATTAGTTGGATGGTATAACTAATATATAGGGAGGGTGGACATATTAACTTTGTCAGATTTTAATTCTCAGATTTCACAATAATAATATCTATGTACTAACAATTAGTCTATTCCGTAAGAACTAATTGATCCTTTTGAGGTGAGACTTTTACAAAAAAAAAAAATAATTAATGAGATGAGATAACGTCAAACCTCGAACGATCAGTCCGATTCCATAGAAGTTTCTCATCGACCGCCAATGTAAATCAGGAAGTGTTGCCCGACCTCACGAAAATTTTTCGTCGGTCGTCAAGGTAAATCGAGAAGTGCGCACGGTGGGCAATCCAAAAGCCCAGTGTCCTAGAATTCGCACTCATTTGAAAAAAAAATCCTATAAAATACGTCGTAGTTGGAGATCGAATCGTGAATATCTGGGATGATAATTAATCAACGGAAACCCTTCCGTTGCATCATAATACAGGGGCAAGGTGAGACTTTTGTAAAAAAAAAAAATGATTAACGAGGTTTTTTCAACCTCAGGTGACCGATCCGGCCTCACGGAAGTTTCCCACCGGCCGCCAGGGTAAATCGGGAAGTGTTCGTAGTGGACGATCTAGAAGCCCAGTATCCCAAGATTCGCATCTCATTTGAAGGAAAAATTTTTATAAATAAACCATAGTTGGGGATGGAACCCAGCCCCAAAGGTGAGACTTTTGTAGAACCTATTTGGAAGTGTGTTAATAGCGTTTATAATTTTCCGATGATAGTTTTGTAATCCCAAACCAGAATAAAAATATGTAGCAGAACTTAAAACAATCATACTAAGCAAAAAAAAGCAGCGGAACTTAAAACAATTATAATAAGCAAACAACTAAGTAATCAAATTCAAAGCAAGATAACGACAAACTTAATTGATCTAGCATGATAAAACAAGACAAGATAAAACTAACTTAATTTAGCTGAACCAAACACTAACCATTTAACTAGTACTTAAATAGACTTACATCCTGTTTGAAAATGAAGAAATTGTAATTCAATTCCATTCTTTGGTAGTAATTTTCAGGAAGAAATTGATAAGGAATTAAATTCTAATTACTTTCAAACCCTTCAAAACAAATCACACCTAAACACCACTGATTTGTGAAAGAAATTCACTTGAACAAATTAAATTACCAAATCATCCCCTCACAAAACAAATCAAAGTTACTTCAGCTTCATCCTCGCATGATAAAATCGTAAAAGTATAACAATTGAATTGAATTCAATTCTGTTTTTACAATTCATTCCAAACATAAGAATTGGAATTCAATTCCGGATGATCGGAATTGAATTTCAATTCCTTACTTAAAAGGTTTCCAAACAGAGTGTTAGAGAGTGTTTGGGAGAGCTTCTGCTAGTTGGTTTTTAGATTATAGTTAAACAAAAATATTTTTGAGTGTTTGTGAATATCAGATTCTATTTTAGTTTCTATAACTTTTGCTTAAAAATTAGAAGCAAGAATTTGATGTTTCTACCGCTTCTACTTTTTTATTTTGATATAATATTAAAAAAATAATATTTATATCCTTAAATAATATATCATTTTACCTGCACTTGACCTAATTTCTCTCCTCCTCCATTCACGTCACTTCCCAATTCGGCAGAGGCGGAGGCTATTTTTTCTCTTTTCTCATATTCGTGCCACCTTCGCAAATCAAGACGGCGGCTTCCTCCAACTATCGACGGTGACTTTGGGCATTGAGATTATCAGCGACGGTAACTTCCTACAATCTAGAATCGAAGGTTAATTCTAGATTCTTCATCGCTTTTTTTCCTATTTGTATATATGAATGAATTTTTTTCTTTCCGTTGATGATTTTTTTTTCTTAGAATTTGTTGTAGTTCGGAGTCCTTTTTTCCTACTGGAATCTTGGGATTTTCTAGGACGTGAGATTCTTCTTCTATTTTACTTTGTTAATTATTGAACTATGTTTGTGTTGATTTGGACTATCTTTGTGAAGTTTTATTGTGGGATGCTTATTTAATTACTTGGTTTTTGTTATTTTTCGGAGTACTCAATGTGAGACTGATAGTTTTATCCTTTTGCTAAAAGATTTGAAAATTACAGCTTGGGGCCATGTGAATGTTAAAAAAATGCATGATGGATGGTAGAGAAATGTGTTTGTTGTTGAAGTCTCTGGACCCATACTTTTTGGGATTCCAAATTCTTGAGTCTTTTTTAACTAAAGGTCTTGTTATTAAAGGAAAACTCCAAGAATCGTATGAAGCTCACATGGACTACAATGAGGCGGGTCCGACCAAAAATCAACTGAAATGTTAAAATTATAATTCTGGGTTCAACTTAATCATTCATTGTTTGATTTATGTCAGTGGAGGATCTAGAATTATAGATTTAGGGGGAGGGGGGCATACTAAGTACTATAAATAATTATTATAAAATTAACTAGAAAATAATTATTATAATAATCTCTTCCCCAATCTTTTAAAGATATATAATATTTATTTAGTTGAAATTTGAAAAAGAGAAACAATTTTTAAAAAAAATTTAGTCGTCCAAGGATTGAACCCTAGATGTGTGCTAAAATAAAAAATAAACTTACCATTAGACCCACTATAACTATACATTTTAGAGTCAAATAATATGTATACTAAGAAAATAAAAAATTCTATACTAAAAGAATAAAAATTTTCATATAAAAATAATGTTATGAAAAATTTTGGGGGTCATGGCCTCCGAGTCCCCATATAAATCCGCCCCTGATTTATGTTGTGTAGTCATGGATTCACAAATAACTTTGGCAAGACGTTCTGATTCTAATTGTGAGATGCATTCACAATTGATAGGGATGAGTATCTCGGGGTGGACACGTGGCACGGGGAAGCTACGTGGCAAGGCCCGTCAGGCCAGAGCTCTGAGGACAGACCGAAACCATCTCGAGAGAGTGGAGCCAAGCCCCGAGGCCAGACCAACCATCGGGCTCTTAGACCACCTCGGGAGAGCAGATCAAAACCCCCGAGGTCAGACCGAGGGTCGGGCTCCCGAGACCACCTCGGGAGAACAGATCAGATCCCCCGAGGTCATACCGACAGTCGGTTCCAGAGACCCTTCGACGAAACGAACACAGACCCCGAGGTCAGCTCGGGAGAGAAGACCCCGAGACCTACTCGGGAGTGTGGAGCCCAACGATCAATGCATCAAATAGCCCTACTTCAAGTAGTCGTTCCTCTTTCCAGAATAGGAAAATCATCGGATAATTATTGTCCGTAACATGCGGTAATTAAGGTCTTAATGATGTGGCGGTCGTTACCAAAAGCTATCAAGTAACCGATGATTAAGGAACGTGGAGGAGAACGTGGGGACACGTGTCACCGAAACCTCAGGTATATAAGGTGCTCCGGCATCCAGGTATGAGGATATGCTTTTCGAACTTACACAAATTTAGATTCATCGTTGTCCTCCTAAAAGCGATAAAAGTCTGACTTGAGGTCGGAGTGGGCTTCGCCGGAAAACCTTCCGATGTGTTCCCATTAATGCTCATGTTGATCTCGTAGGGCGCGATCTTGTTCCCCCGTCATCGTCCTCGTGGGTTGCGCTCTAGTGACTTGCAGTCCGCATCGATTCCTTCCGGAATAACAATCATTATTACAACCACTGCCACAACCATTATCACAATCATCTTAAGCATTGATTCTATTAGACAACAAAATATAAGAAATGGTGAGTATATTGCCAAGGCAATTTGGAATCGCACAAATACTGAGTCCTTTATTAGAATATGTGTAGAGGAGCTTTAAGCATGGAATAGGCCTGATACTCACTTTAACAAGATTGGTTGGGAAAATTTGATTCGTAAATTTGAAGCATGTATGAATTGTAAGTATTCAAAGATACTGTTCCGGAAGGAATCGATGTGGACGGTGAGTCACTAGAATGCAACCCATGAGGATGATGATGCAGAGAAGCAGAACGCACCCTGCAAGATTAACACGAGCGTTAATGGGAATACGCCGGAGGTTTTCCGGTGGAGCCCACGCCGACGCTCAAGTCAGAATCTGGATCCCTTGGAGAAGAATAATGGAGTAAGTAATCGGTCTAAGTTTGGAAAGTGTACCCTCCTCTACCTGGGTGCTGTAACAGTTTATATACATGAGGGCTTGGTCACACGTGTCTCCATCCTCTCCTCCATATTCCGTAATCGTCCGTTACGTGATAACTTTTAGATAATGGTCGCAGCGATTATTAAGACCTTAATTGTCGTGTGTAGCGGACAATAAATATACGACGACTTTCCTGATCTGGAAAGAGGAATGGTTACTTGAAGTCGGGCTATCTGATGTATTGATCTTCGGGCTCCGCTCTCCCGAATTAGTCTCGGGGTATCCTCTCCCGGGATGGTCTCGAGAGCCTAAGGCCCGACCCGACCTCGAGTGACTGTCATCCCAAGGTAGTCTCGGGGGGTTTGTCCTCCCGAGGTGGTCTCGGGAGCTCGAGCTTGGCCTTCAAGTTTAGTGAACCCTGACACGTAGCTTCCCTGTGCCACGTGTCATCCCAGGGATGCTCAACCCCATCACAAGTCCCTTTCTTCAAGTCTAATCGAAGAAAGTGTGGCTGACTGATTAGACTAATAGTGCAACGAAGGGAAGCTACGCCTCTGTGAGTCCATGCATTCATCACTTCTCCATTGGTGGCTTGTTTCGTCCAAGGAATCGAAAACATTCGTCCCTTGGCCCGAGGCAATCTTTTGAATTAGTCCCCGCAAGCGTCAAGGTGAGGTAATGATAGTTGTCTATCACTCACTAAAAGCGCATGGGGTCTCTTAATGGTGACAAAACAACTTCGTGAATGCAGCTTTGCCACCCGTCTAGATATCTCCTTCGCGATCTCCTGCTAATGCGCGTCGCAGGGCTATTCCAAACGATGACCTTAAAGGGAGGCGACGTCTCGAAATGGGCGGTCATTACCGTCCACGTGTCGCGGCCCCATTGTCCACTCGAGGGCTGCTTCTTCCCTATAAAAACAGGGAAACGACAACGTTCGTCCTCCTTCTTGCATCGTCAATTAGAAGAGTTTGTGCACTCCGTTCCCGTTCGCTGGGATTCCGTCTTGTTAAGGCTTCTTCCTCACTCGTAAGTTCTCCTCTTTTTCCATCTTCTTCTTCTTATTTCTTTAGAAGTCATGGGCAACGGAGGGAAGAAGGACCCAAGTAAGAAGGAGAAGCCAAAGAAGGAAGAGGCTTACCAACGGAATGGTACGAGGCCACTTCTTCTAGGGTTAAGCCAGAGACCCTCCAAGCCGCCTGCGAAGCATATGGCATTCCGGCGGACCTGCAGGTAGAGGTTCCTAGGATAGACCAGTCTCCTGTAGAACCTCCCTTAGGGTTTTACACCTTCTTCCTAGGGCAAGTGAAACTAGGGCTTCGCTTTCCCCTCCCTCCTTTTTTCATGAGCATCTCCTCATATTTCGAAATCCCTCTTCATCAGATGGCTCCCAACGCCTTTGCTTAGATGAGTGGGGCGTTCATCCTTTTCAAGCTTTTTTGACATTCCCTTGACCCCCTGCTTTTTCCATTTCTTTTTTCTCCCAACCCAAGCGTCCAGGGGCCTTTAGTTTCACGGCCCGCTCCAGCCATAGGTTTATAGGGAGTCTTCCTTCCTCCCATAAGGGGTGGAAGGAACGTTTTTTTTTATTCAACTACCTCAGCGTCCCTTCAGTCCCATTCGCTAGAGGGAGAGTCTTCTAGCCGTCCCGGAGCTAGGCGACTTCCAGCAAGATCCGGGTTACCAGCGGCTAGGAACATCCTATCTGGCATGGAGTTTAGCAGCCCCGGTTTGGTGCAGAGCGAACTCATGTACCGGGCGGGACTCAGCTCTAAAGTTACCAGCATTAGTCACAACCTAGGTAAGCTAATATTTTTTATAGATGCTTGTTAATTCTAACTGATGTTTTGTTGTTTTTGTACCGCAGAAGACATCATGCTGTCCCGGGCGATGAACCGGATACTCAAGTGGGACCAGGCCAATGAACATGCCTTGGCCCCTCCTCCTGCTCCTACCTCCTTGGTGGCCGACTTGGCCGAAGAATCGGGGGAGACAACGGAGCAGCCCGACGACCAAGGAGCGACGGAGGGACCCCATGACCAAGGGATGCTGGAGGGGCCCACGACCAAGGATCGGAGCCCTCCTCCAATCTCACTGAGATGGGAGGCGATGTAGTAGACTCGATGCCTCATGCCGTACCATCGACGATTGGAGCTGCCGGGAAGACGAGGCAAAAACGCCTCACCAAGGGGTTGTCTTCTTCGAGGAGGTTGAAGAAATTCACCCCTCCCGAGCTTCCAACGGTCGCTGAGGATGACGAGGACACAATACCCCTCTCCAAGCATTTTAAGCCGACGACCCCTCCCGCTGCAGGGTATCCATCCACTACCATTGTGTCAGCCAATCCCTCAGATGCACTAAGAGGAAAACAGGCGGTGATAGACGAGCCCCATCTGACGAGCACATGCCTGCGCTGTAAGGTGCAGGCGGTTGAGGAGGCGACCTCTCGGGGCCCTCAATCGGTGCGACTGAGGGAGGCCACCGTCGGGGTTCCTGCTTCTGAAGGAGTGTCCAGCTCTGAGGAGGATGTTCCGAGCCCATCGACAGTGCCTCCCGAGGCGCCTGCCATCCAACCCCTCCCCTGATCTAGCGTTGTCGTCTCTACAGGGAGTCAGGGTGAAGCGCCGAGGGGTCGAGAAGCTGCGAGAGGGAGGCTCTCTAGTGCCTTGGCTGGACTCCTCGCCAACTTGTACGAGTCCCTGTTGAAGGTAAAGAGGTCCTATTTTATGTCATACGCTTGATCCTTATTAATTCTTGTTTTCCACTATGGCAGGCTGCTCACGACTGCCTGTAGTGAGTAGTCAGTTATACTCCCAGTGGGAGACCGAATCCCTAATCCAATGAGTAATCCAATTGGAAGTCGAGGTCTACTGCGCCCGCGAAGAGGACTTGATGCAAGCGGAGGCCAGCAGGAGCTTACGGGTTAAGGTAGAGCACTACCTAGATTCCCTGATGACCTCACAGTCTTCTCTCCACATGGCGAACCACCGGGTGGTCTTCTTGAGCAAGGCAACAAAGATAATTACTGACGAGGTGGAAAACCAGGAGCATGGGAGGAAGCAGGCCGAGGAGCGGGAAGCCAAGCTGGCCGAAGACCTCCGCCTCTTGTAAAGCAGTTTGGAGCAAGCCTAGTTGCAACTCTGAGAGGGTGCGGAGCATCTCTGAGAGGTTGAGGTGGTTTGGGAGCAGCACTCGTTCGAGGTGGCTGAGCTGAGGACAAGCCGGGACTAGGCTGTGGAGGAACTGCAAACCTACAAGGCCGAGGAAGAGTCCCAACAAGCAAAGGCGAGGGCGGCGTTCAAGGATGAGTTTCTCCAGTCCGATGAGTTTAGGGACCTCCTGGCTAGTAGGGATGGAAATAGGTCAGGCCAGGCCAGACCACTTTTACCTTAACAGGCCAGACCTGTATAATAGCAAACAGGCTTGAGCCTGGCCTGTGGCCTATTTACAAAGCCTGTAATTTAATTTGATTTTCCAAAATACTTCTAATATATAAAATATAACAATTCAATTCGAATATTTGATTATCCAAAATACTAATTTAACAAATTAGCTAAAGATACCATAAATATATATGCTCCTTACAAATTAAATACATGCTAACCATGATCTGTTGGCTAGTAGGGTGTAGATAAGTGTTTGCTTGGCGGGAGTATAAGGATCAAAACTCTACTATTACACTCTATTTTGACTTTTAACAATTTATATAATGTAATTTAAACAGGCCCAGGCCGGCTTGTCAGGCTTCATAGGCTTTATATTGAGCCTGAGCCTGGCCTGATAAGGAAAACAGGCTTTCAAAAGGGCCTGATTATTATTCTATTTTTAAACAGGCCAGGCCAGGCCAGGCCAAATACAGGCCAGGCCACAGGTTCCTGACAGGCCGCCTGGCCTATTTCCATCCCTACTGGCTAGCTAAGTGCTGAAGCGGATGAAGCAAGGCTTCAATAGAGCAGTCCGGCAGATTCAGCGAGCAGGAGTGCTGCAGTCGGAGGCCGACCTTGGCTGCCACCTAAGGACAAAGAGTTGTAGATATTTTTCTATTTTATGTGTTTGGGTGCTCTGAATGTATTCTTCCCATTTAAATGAAACACTTTTGCCTCATTATTCTTTGTCGTCTGACTATGCCTTATCTCCAAGTATTTCTACATATATCTCCTGTGCTTTCCTTCTTATGTATCTTAAGTTAGCCCTGTGTCACCTTGGGCGGCTTATGTCAAATAGTAGCTGACATTAAGAGATAGAGTCTAGCTCACCATAGCAGTAAGACTTGGAAGGAGTTCCAACCAAGAAGAAGGAACTGTAGCTGACATTCTTCTATCCTTTTACTGATGTACTCCCAATGTACTCACCCAGTTTGAATCAATGAATTTTGCATAATTTGTCTTTTTTGATTTTGACTTCCATGCCCCGAGCTTGTGTTGTATCACCTCCGGTGAGAAAACGAACTGTCGTAGCAGCGGGGAGGTGACATCTAGCTTAGCGGTCACAAGGAGAGAATGTGACTAAGGAAAGGTCTCCTCAATGATGGAGAACTTGGGACAAGGTGCGGCCTACTCCTCGGCATCTCTCCGGGATGATCCCGGGGGGCTGAGGACTAATATGACCCCGGGCGTTTGTCCTTCCGAGGTGGTCTCGGGAGACTAAGGTCCGATCCGACCTCGGGTATCTATCCTCCTGAGATGGTCTCTGGAGTCCGACTGCTCGGCCTGAAGCTACGCCTCCGCGGGGCCCATATATTGTTTTTTCCTCTTTACTGGCGTCTTGCTGGGTCCACGGAATCACTACATTTCGTCACCCGGACCAATGTGGACCTCTTTACTCGGAAAAGGTTCCACAAATTCCGAAGCATCGCTAGACATATCAAACGACGACACCAAAAAAGGTGCGACAATTCAAGATGGGAATCCATCATTGCCCACGTGTCGCACCCCTATTGTATGCATGAGGGCAGCTTCTTCACTATAAAGGGAGAAGGCCAGAACGCTCCCCCGCTTCCATCTCCTTCTCCTCCACATGTTAGAATTCATGGGCAAGAAGGGGAAAGAGGCCACATCAGGAAGGAGAAAATGGAGGAGGGGGTTTACCACCCAGAGTGACACGAAGCAACTTCTTCGAAGGTTAAGCCAGGTGCTCTCAGAGCCGCCTGCGAAGCGTACGACGTTTCAGTACATTCTGACCTCAACAATTCTCCCTTCTGAAACAGCGTCATCTGTTTCACCAGAGAACATTCGGCTCTTCACCCCCGGAGAGCATAGCAAACTCCTCCTCATCGCCGAAGAGCATAGCAAACTCCTCCCCACTATTTGGCAACATTCTTTGTGAGTTTATATGGCTCTGGATGGATTCTTGTATCATCCAAAAGGTCCATAATATGGCTAGGGGCATCTGCTACTCAGGCCCAGCTATCCACGGAGCAACCCCGCAACTCCAGCGTCGAGAGTGTTAAGGCCGGACCCTAACCTCGATTCTCCTAACGCCAACAGAACCTAGGACAAGCTACCGCCGGAGAGGAAGGACTTACAATCCCTCCTGCTTGTCTTTACCTTTTGCATTGTTTATTTTCAACTGTACTTCAAGTGTAATCACCGCCTTTGGATAAAATACACTTTGCACTCTTATCTCGTGTAATCTGAGTTGATGAATGCAACTTTGACCTTGTATTTCTGGCTTGTAGTTGCCATGTGTATTCTACGAGATGTATTCTCACTCCTGAATTGAATGAAATATCTTCTTCGTCCACTCTGTTATTTGTATCTCTATCTGTATGCACTTGAAGCTTGACTTTAGCCAAGAACTGAATGTGTCTATCCTCTTGGTCTCGTAGTCCCTACACTACGTACTTGCCTCCAATTCCCCCCCCCCCCCTATTAGGTCTCTTTATGTCCGCGAGACCCTACATCAGGGGAGAGACAAATGTATAATATCCGGCTTAGTCTTATGTGCGGGCCAGGACAAGGCTTAGCCTGTTCAATGCTTAACCAAGGCAGGCGTATTTATAGTATAACCTGCAACTTTAGACGCGGTAAGTCTAAAGTTATTCCTGGTAGCTTTTCCTCAATACCATGCTTCAGTTTTCCGCAGCACCATGGCCAGGCCTATTCACCTCGGGCATTCGCAGCACCGCTAGGTAGTAGGGTTTTAGCAGCTCCTGGTCGGGCATCCGCAGCACCACGGCCAGGCCTACTCACCTCGGGTATCTGCAGCACCGCGAGGTAGTTGGGTTTTAGCAGCTCCTGGTCGGGCATCCGCAGCACCACGGCCAGGCCTAGTCACCTCGGGCATCCGTAGCACCGCAAAGTAGTAGGCTTTTAGCAGCTCCTAGCCGGGCATCCACAGTACCACGGCTAGGCCTACTCACCTCGGGCATTTGCAGCACCGCGAGGTAGTAGGGTTTTAGCATCTCTTGGCCGGGCATCCGCAACACCACGGTCAGGCCTACTCAACTCGGGCATCCGAAGCACTGCGAGGTAGTAGGGTTTTAGCATCTCTTGGCCGGGCATCCGCAGCACCACGACCAGGCCTACTCACCTTGGGAATCCGTAGCACCGCGACATAGTAGGGTTTTAGCAGCTCCTGGCCGGGCATCGGTAGCACCACGGCCAGGCCTACTCATCTCGGGCATCTGCAGCACCGCGAGGTAATAGAGTTGTTGCAGCTCCTGGTCGAGCATCCGCAACACCACGACCAAGCCTACTCACCTCGGGTATCCACAGCATCGCGAGGTAGTAGGGTTTTAGCAGCTCCTGGTCGGGCATCCGCAACACCACGGTTAGGCCTACTTATCTCGAGCATCCGCAACACCGCGAGGTAGTAGGGGTTTAACAGCTCCTGGCCGGGCATCCGCTGCACCATGGTCAGGCCTACTCACCTCGGGCATCCGCAGCACAGCGAGATAGTAGGGTTTTTTAAGCAATTGCCTTGGATCTTCTTGGTGGGACTTCTTGTTTACTTCTCGATTGAAACTACAAAGCAATAGAAATACATAGACAAGTACATAGTGTATCTCACAATATCTCACCGAGAACGATACGGTTGGAGGTAATTGGCATGCCATGACCTTTCCAGCTTCTTGCCCTTGTCATCTTGTAGATAGTAGCTGCCTCCAGCTAGCTTTCTGGCGATGATGTAAAGTCCGCTCCATAGCGGTTCGAGTTTTCCGGGCTCGCCTACTCGCTTGATTCTTTTCCAAACCTTGTCCCCGACTTGAAAGGTTCAAACGATTACCCGGCGATTGTATGCTTGCTGCATGCATTGCTTGTATGCCAGTAGTCGGGTAGCCGCTTTGTCTCGTACTTCTGACACGAGGTCCAAGTCAATCAGTCATTCTTGATCATTTTCCTCCTGGTTGTAGTGTTGCCGTCAGGTTGACTCCTCGCTGACCTCCACCGGGATCACCGCCTCCGCTCCATATACGAGATGAAAAGGACTCTGACCTGTTCCTTCTCTTGGAGTGATGCAGTAGGACCATAAAATGCTAGGGAGTTCATTGACCCAGCTACCCCCGACATGGTCTAGCTATATCTTGAGTCCCCTGATGATTCCCAGTTGACGACTTCTGTTTAGACATTGCTCTGGGGGTATACGACTGATGTGAAGGATTGGTGGATTCCTAGCCCTTCATACCATTCCTTGAGTTTGCGCCCGACAAACTGTCTGTCATTATCTGACACTAACTTATAGGGGATGTCATACCCCGCAGACGATGTCTCTCCATAGGATTTTCATCACTGCAGCCTCCATAATGTGCGCGAGAGGCTCAGCTTCCATCCATTTGGAGAAATAGTCCACCAGCACCAGCAAGAACTTCTTCTGCTGAGGCCCGATTGGAAAGGGACCCACAATGTCCATACCCCATTGATCAAAGGGGCAAGAGACAGTGGAGGCTCGAAGTAGTTCCGTGGGACGATGCGTGATATGTTGATGTTTTTGACAGGCTTCACACCCAGCGACGAACTTGATGGTATCTGCTTGCAGCGTTGGCCAAAAGTATCCAGCCAGGATAACCTTCGTAGCCAGGGATCTTCCCCCAATATGACTCCCGTAGATGCCTTCGTGGATCTCTCGCCTGATGTAGTCGACTTCTTCTAGTCCGACGCACTTGAGCAACAACCGGGCGAATGATCTTTTGTATAGTTGTTCTCCGATCAGCGTGAACCTGGACGCTTGATGGCGAAAGAGACGACCATCCTTATTGGACGCCGGGACAGTTCCCCTGCGTAGGAACTCCACATAAGGTTCTCTCCAATCGGTTAATGTAATTCCCTCGGCTTCTTCTTCGATCTGAGCTACCGTCCCTTCTGTGGTACTGGGCTCCTCCAGTGTCCATGAGGTAATAGAGCTATCCAACCTGGCCAACTCGTCCGCGTTGACATTGTCTGGTCAGGTGATCTTCTACAAAATAACCTCTGTGAAAGAGGATTTCAGCTGCTCATAGGCTGCCACATACCTCTTTAAATGCTCGCACTTTATTTCAAAGTCGTCTTTTATTTGCTGGGCAACGAGTTGAGAGTTGGAGTGCAAGATGACTCGAGCAGCTCCCAAGTGCCTAGCTGCTTGTAACCCTGCTAGGATCGCCTCGTACTCAGCTTCATTGTTGGTAGCTCGGAATTGGAGTCGGATGGATAAATGTAATGTATCTCCCCGGGGGGAAACCATTAGCACTCCGACTCCGCTATGCTTGCTGTTGGATGACCCATCGACATAGATCTTCCAAACTCCATCAGCTTCGGGCTCAGGAACAGCTTCGAGCATGAAATCAGAAAGAGCTTACGCCATTATGGTGGTACGGGGCTAGGACTCAATCCCATACTCGCTCAGCCCCGCCTTCCACTTAATCAGCCGACCCGAAGCTTCTGGATTGGTGAGAACACATCCGAGCGGGTTGTTGGTGAGAACCACGATAGGATATGCTAAGAAGTATAGCCTGAGCTTCCGAGTCATCAGTACCAGAGCATAGCCCAACTTCTCCATTGTAGTATATCGTATCTCTACATCCTTCAGGTGTTCGAAGAAGTAGACTGGGTACTGTACAGTGCCTTCTTCTCGGATGAGCGAGGAGCCCACCGCTTGTTCAGTTGCGGACAGGTAGACGAACAATATCTCTCCCTCCAATGGCTTGTAAAGGATGGGGAGCTCGGCAAGATAGGCCTTTAGATCTGTAAAAGTCTTCTCACACTGGTCGTTCCAATCGAACTTGACTACCTTCCTCAGAATCTTGAAGAATGGCAGGGTGCTATCGGCAGACTCGGAGATGAACTTGGACAAGGCTGTAATTCTGCCATTCAGCTGTTGTACATCCTTGAAGTTGTGAGGGGATGGCTTGTAAAGGATATCCCAACTTCTCCATTGTAGTATATCGTGTCTCTGCGTCCTTCAGGAGGTGTCCGTAGAAGTAGACTAGGTACTGTACAATGTCTTCTTCTCGAATGAGCGCGGAGCCCATCGCTTGTTCAGTTGCGGACAGGTAGATGAACAATGTCTCTCTCTCCAATGGCTTGTAAAGGATGGGGAGCTTGGCAAGATAGCCCTTCAGATCTGTAAAAGCCTTCTCACACTAGTCGTTCCAGTCGAACTTAACTGCCTTCCTCAGAATCTTGAAGAATGGCAAGGTCCTATCGGCATACTTGGAGATGAACCTAGACAAGGCTGTAATTTTGTCATTCAGCTGCTGTACGTCCTTGAAGTTGTGAGGGGATGACATGTCGAGGATAGCCTTCACTTTTTCTGAATTGGCTTCGATCCCCCTCTACGTTACCATGTACCCGAGGAACCGTCCACTCTTCACCTTGAATAGACACTTGGCGGGGTTCAGCTTCAGTTTGTTGGCCCTCAGGGCGGCGAACGTCTCTTCCAGGTCGGCTATCATGTCTTTCCCCCTGTCAGTCTTGACCAGGATGTCATCTACATATACTTCAATGTTCCTCCCTATTTGGTGTCAGAAGACCTTGTCCATCATCCACTGATAGGTTACCCGAGCGTTGCGCAACCCAAACGGCATAACGCTATATTAATAGGTTCCATCGGCCGTTACGAAACTGACCTTCTCTTGGTCTTCGGGGGCGAGAGGAACTTGGTGATATCCTTGGTAAGCATCCAGCATCGAAATAAAATCACAACCGGAGGTGGAATCCACCAGTCGGTCTATCCGAAACAAGGGGTAGCAGTCTTTAGGGCAGGCTTTATTCAAATCTTTAAAATCAATATAGACCCGCCATTTACCCCTGGCTTAGGAACAAGTAATACATTAGCTAACCAAGTCGGGAACTTAACTTCTCTTATACGCCCGACCTTCAAGAACTTAGTGACTTCCTCTTTGATAATCTTGTCCTGCTTAGGCGCGAAATGTCTTTGCCTTGCTTCACCGACTGAGCTCCGGGGGTTACATGCAAGCGATGTGTGGCCAAGGCTGGGGCGACTCCTTTGATCTCCTCTATAGCCCACGCAAACACGTCCCAATAGTTCTGCAAGGAGTCGATCATATGGCTTCTCAGCTCTGGTGTTAGGTCATCAGCAATCCTTGTAACCCCTCCTGTCTGCTGGGAATGTATCTGGGCCTCTTCACTCTCATCCTCCCTCCGTTCTTCTCTAGGTCCTTCCTCCTCCCAAGGATTGGCGAGGTCGATTTGTAGCGCTTCATAAGCCCTTGGATTCTTGCGGGCTTTCGACCTGACCTCCCCGCTGTAGCATCGCTGTGAGGCAAGCTGATCCCCTTTGACCTCAGCCACCTGCGAAGTGGAGATTCTTGGAATCTCCCCATGCACCGAAGCCGCTCGCCGTGATGCGGCTTGCTTGATTTGGTGTTGTTCGAGCGCTTCCTTGACGGCGTTGGCGACTAGGAGATCCAACTCCTCTTTAGTCAAGACGATGGGTTGTCCCTCTAGATCGACCATCCTTGTGCTCCTTCTGGTGCTTTGATCTAATTTCCCACAGATGACACCAAACTTGTTCCGGAAGGAATCGACGCGGACGGTGAGTCACTAGAATGCAACCCACGAGGATGATGACACTGAGAAGCAGAACGCGACCTGCGAGATTAACACGAGCGTTAATGGGAACACGCCGGAGGTTTTCTGGCAGAGCCCACTCCGACGCTCAAGCCAGAATCTGGATCCCTTGGAGAAGAATAATGGAGTAAGTAATCCGTCTAAGTTTGGAAAGCGTACCCCCCTCTACCTTGGTGCTGAAACATTTTATATACCTGAGGGCTTGGTCACACGTGTCTCCATGCTCTCCTCCACGTTCTGTAATCGTCGATTACGTGATAATTTTTAGGTAACGATCACAGTGATTATTAACAATAAATATCCGACGACTTTCCTAATATGAAAAGAGGAATAGTTACTTGAAGTTGAGCTATCTGATATATTGATCTTCGGGCTCCGCTCTCCTGAGTTGGTCTCGGGGTGTCCTCTCCCGGGATGGTCTCAGGAGCCTAAAGCCCAACTTGACCTCGGGCGTCTGTTGTCCCGATGTGGTCTCGGGGGTCTGTCCTCCCGAGGTGGTCTCGGGAGCCTAAGGCCCGACCTGACCTTGGGCGTCTGTCATCCCGAGTTGGTCTCGAGGATCTGTCCTCCCGAGGTGGTCTCGGGAGCTCGACCTCGACCTTCAAGTTTAGTGGACCCTGACACGTAGTTTCTCTGTGCCACATGTCAACCCGGGGATGCTCAACCCCATCAGATACAATTAAAAAATCGTTGGGATGGCTTGAAGAAAGAATGGGGTATTTGAAAAACATTATTGAGAGAAGAGACTGGACTAGGTTGGAACCATGAAAAGGGAACTGTAGATGCGACTCCTGAGTGGTGGCAGCTAAAGATACAGGTGAGTTAAAAAAAATAAGAGACTCTTATGATATATTTTACTGTTTTAGTACTTGCTTATTTTAACACATGATTATGTGATTTTATATTATTAGGCACATCCTGAAGCTGCCAAGTTCAGAGATCGAGGACCTATACTAGTAGCTGATCAAGATCTATTATTTTCAGATGTTGTAGCTACAAGGAACGGTGCGTGGGCACCAAGCTCTGGAATAATGCCACCACACTTATAAGATGAGCCAGAAGATGACATTAATATACATTCTAGTGAGGTTGACAGATCTGGCATCGACCATACAACTAAAACAAATGGCACACAACAAACCAACATGGAGAGCGACTCATCTAGAAGAAACAACCTGTTTTCTACTCCTATCCGTCATAAAAAGCAAAAGAAAAGATCAATAGCAGAAATAATTAATGCAAGGTGTTTAGAGTGGATGGTTAATACAATAGAGTGAATCACAATCATCTCGGGTGTCGACTGGTAATGTGGGACAATACAGTATCACAGACTGCATGGAGGCTTTAGATTGTATGTCTGGAATTGAAGAAGGTGGTAGTTTGTGGATGCATGCAACACGGTTGTTTTTGAAACCTGATGTTAGAGAGTTATTTTTAACAATCAAGAGAGATGATTTACGGCTAAAGTGGTTGCAAGATCAGATGCAAAGGGACATGGAACGAAGGACTACTTCAATAATTTCAGCTCCTGCATCACGTGGAGAATTGTGGCATAATGACAATGATTTCTAGCAATGCTGTTATTTATTTCTGTTGTGCTAATTTATCACTTACATGTGGTAAATCTCACAAAGTTGTTTATGTATGCAACATATGGTTATTTTTTGTGATTTCTTGAAGATACACAGCAAGATTATATGATAACTTATTAGATGTATGCAACATATGGTTATTTTGTGGTTTTTGGGTGTTTTATTTTTCAGAATTTCTATTCTCTTCACTGTTTTCTGTGATTTCTTGAAGATGCACATCAAGATTATATGATAACTTATTCGATGACTCAATAATGTCAAATAGTGTGTCTTCACGGGATGGACGGATGGTTAGTGCGCGAGTGTTGCCACCAAGATGTCTGGGGGTTTAATCCTGACAAAGTCAGTATACACACTCTCCCCACGCGCTAGCCACAGCATCCGGGCTAGTATCCCCTGTGATTTACCTCCTCCGTATTGATCCTGGGACGGGTTGACGGGGGCGCTGGGGGCGAGCGAATTGCCTTTTTGCCACCAATAATGTCAAATAGTGTGATGTTTCATGCATATTTTCAGATTTTGGAGAAAGCTTGAAAATGTCAGTTAGCAACATAGAGAGTGTCTCAGATAGTAGATTGGATTCTCTTTCTCCTTCATTGGATTCTGAAGAGTTAGACGACTTCATGAGCATCGAAAACATTGAAGGTACTAGCTCAAACCCACACACTATGGGGAGAAAAAAAAAATTACTATATGCATTAACAGTGGGAGCAACGATATATTTTGAGGCATATTTGCATAAGACTCCATGTTACGACCATGAGTACAGAGGATGGGCTTCGTTGGTGTCCATATTGAATGGAAATCCTCGCCGATGTTACCAATCCTTTAGAATTGCATAAAGAGGTATTTTTTGAGTCATGTGGAATTTTAGTGAACAATTATGGCTTGAAATCCACAAGAAGTGTGATTGCTGAAGAGCAATTGGCAACTTTCATAATGATAGTCGGTGTATGTGCAGGAAACAGACAAGTACAAGAGTTTTTTCAACGGTCTGGTTATACAGTTAGTATGTCATTTCATAACGTCCTAAGATCATGCACAAAGATGTCTCTTGATTGGATAAAGTCATTTTCGGATAACCACATTAATCATCCACATATTCAAGTAAATTCCCGATATTTCCCTCATTTTAAGGTAAATGCTCATAAATTTTCTCAAATATATTATTTATTGGATGTTATGTTCATGGTTCATATCGCTTGCTTATACAAATTTTCAGGATTGTGTTGGTGCAATTGACGATACTCACATAACAACATCAATACCGTGCCACTTGCAAGTTCCATTCATTGGCAAAAAAGGTAGTTCAACTCAAAATGTAATGGTGGCATGTGATTTTGATATGTGTTTCACATTTGTGTTGCCTGGTTGGGAAGGAAGTGCTCATGACACTAGAATTTTTTAAAGATGCTTCAAAGAATTTTCCGATGCCAGGTTCACAATTCAATTATATTTATCTTAAGTTGAAGATTTTATTTATGAAATCTCTTTAAATATCTTATGTTCTACTTTTTAATCATATTTATCATTTTTTGGTAAATATTATCTAGTTGATGCAGGATATCTGATGCAGGAGGGGATCCAAAATAATATTCAGATTTATATATTTAGGGGTTTTTTAATTGGTTATATATTTTTTTCAGATTTATAAATTTAGGAGTTTTTTTAATTGGTTATATATTTTTGTTTAGTTTGTTACTAAATCTTAGGAAATCAAGTCTTATTAGTTAAATTTGTTCCTAAATTTTAGGGGACTAAGTCTGATTGGTTTAGAGTTTTTTTTAGGGATATGAGTGCTATATAAACTCATGCTTAGATGATGTTTAGGACAAGTTTTTTAGATATTGAATCAATTTGCTTCGCTTAAGTCACGTTACGACTATATCTCTATTTTTCTTTTCTCGCTCTTGTTTTTCTCAATAAGGTTTAAGCACGGTTTTGGCTACTCCTTATCTCGTTATTACTTTCTTATTTTTTCTCGTAAATCCCTCTGAAACTTCTCGCCTCAGAATAATCTATATTCTGCCCAGCGTCAGTTGGTATCAGAGCTCATTAAGATCCAATGGAGGGTCATCGTGGACGTGGTCGTGGTCGCAACAGGCAGGTTCCGATTGAGGAAGCCCAGCACCGTAATCGTAGTATCCAAGATATAATTGTGATTGAGGATTTACAGAAGCAAGTTGCGGAATTAACCCAGCGTTTGGCAGCGCGGGATCTTAAAGATCGTGAGATATCTGATGGTAACTCTGAGTCTCCTTTCGTGAACCAGTATCATCGTCGTGCTATATATCGGGAACACCATGGTCGAGAGGAACGATTTGGGGACTTTGGTTTCCGAGTGGATCTTCCTGATTTTTTTGGCACATTACAAGCGGAAGGCTTCGTTGATTGGATCAACGAAGTAGAGAGGATTTTTGAATATAAAGAAGTACCTGATCACATCAAAGTAAAGTTGGTTGTTATCAAGTTAAAAGGTCGAGCTTCAATATGGTGGGAGCAACTTCGACGATCACGGGAGAGACAAGGTAAATCCAAAATCACTGAGTGGGAAAAAAAAATGAAGAAACTAATGAGAACGCAATTTCTTCCCTTCAGCTACACCCAAACATTGTATCAACGACTCCTTACCTTGAGGCAAGGAGCTAGAACCGTTGACGACTATACAGAGGAATTCTATCAACTTATTGCTCGGAATGATTTGTCCGAGACCGAGGAGCAGATGGTAGCGCGATATTTAGGGGGATTACGTCAACCCTTACAAGACACTCTGAGCCTTCACTCACTCTGGACCATTTCGGAGGCCTATCAGCGAACCTTGACAGTTGAAAAACAACTAAACCGAAGACCGACAACTAGGAGCGATCAAAACAATCGAGTTGTTCGCCCTCAAAAGTCGCGCCCTTCTCAGCAGCCACCACAAGGTAACCCTAAGACCACTATCAAGTGTTTTCGATGTGGTGAACAGGGGCATCGAGCTTCGGAGTGTAAAAGATCCCCAGATCAAAAAAACAAGACTCTGCTAGTTGAGGAAGACATAGAAGATGAACTCGAACAGATTGATGAGCCGATTTATGATGACGATATTGATGACAAAGTTCTTTATGGCGATGGTCTTGAGACTCTCGTCGTACGCAAGAGCCTACTGGTCCCTAAGGAAGAATCTGAAGATGATTGGCTGAGAACCAACATCTTTCACACGACGTGCACGGTTGCAGACAAAGTTTGCAAAATGATCATTAATAGTGGAAGCTGAACTTGACATCAACAAATATGCATATCAATGCATTACATGCAAAACATCATAGCAAGAGTCAAAATATAGAGACATGTGTTATATATGGATAATCAATCCTAATTATACACCAATTCTACTAATGTCTCAAATATCAAATTTGATGTGTTGATTAACTCCCTCAAAAGTACTAAATCCCTAAAATCTTGACATGTTACATCAAATTCTAACATAGAGTCATTTCTTCATACAATTTAGATATAAGCCAAAAGTCTTCTAGTTTATAATCCATCAAACAGCATAAACCTATCCCAATGTATCAGTTTTCTTAAATTGATTTTTTTGAACAAGCTGGCACACTCTAAACCTCCTAGAGCAGGGTTGAATCATTATTTTTCAAGGTAATCCTATACCTCAAAAGCACTTCAAAAGTACCTCAAAATGCTAATATACCAGTGGTGAACTACTATCCCAATGGTAGTTGACACATCTTACACATTTAATATCACATAGTGATTAATAATAGTTAGCTTGGGTAGCTAGCGTTTTATCACGTGCATTATAATAGTTGGAATTTGGTTGTACCTACAAGTGAATCTCTTTTCATCTTAGAATTGCTTATAATAACTGTTAATTTATTTTATATTGACATTTTTTTTGTAGGAACTATGACTGGGAGGAAAAAAATTAACCTAACAACTTGCCAGCCATATTTGTCAGATATTCTTACAACACTTGCAAGCTACAAAGAGAGTGCAATGACTGTAATAGTGCTGTATAAGGAAGTGAAAGACCGTTGCTTACGCGACCTACGTAAACTGGAAAAGAAATTGAAACTGAAACGATATCAAGAATTAAAGAGAGAGTGAACAAGAGCGGGAGACTATAGAGAAGGATTATCAGTTTGCTTTTGAAGTAATCATGGAAGGATATCAGTCTATCATGAACGAGTCTCAAAGTTCCGTCAATGCATTCAGATAGAGCATGTCGTACAAGAGTAACCTCTTAGAAGAGTCAATAAATACAATTGCTATACACGCAGATGAGGAACATATCGAAGAAAATGTCGAAGGAAGGGGGCCAGAGCGAAAAAAGAGAAAGAGGGACTGAATAAGAAGCCGTTTTGACCATCTTATTTGATCTTGTACTATATCTTGTTTTCTAGTACTACTCGTTTTAAGTAGAATTTCTTTTCAATCAAAACCTATAATGCAATTTCCAGGCCCATCAATATCTTTTTCAAGCATCAATATTTGAGGTTTTATTTTATCAGTGACATGATTTTTTTTCTTCTTTCAATTAGTCTTCATAAGCTTGAGTATTTCTTCCTAAATCACCAAATGTTATAGCGAGAAGACCAAACAAAACAGAAATCCTTATTCACTGTTCTATGCAGTAGCAAATCTAACCTAATCATTACCTCAGTGGTGGCCGGCGCCAAAATTTGTTCAAATCCAAATATCACAGCTTCAGCAACCCTAAGAATCTCCCAAACCCTCCAAAATACCCGAAGAATCTGCAACAAGGACTTGCATATCTTTTGTGATATACATGTTACTTGGATTATGCGAAGCATCAAATGTTGTCACTTTCTCATCTTTAATACATGGCGACTGATAGAAGATTAAAGTTATCAGTAGCTAGAAATTGTACATGGACAAAATAAATATTAATGAAGAGGTTACCTGTTTCCTTGCAATGTCAACATTGACCGGTTTCTGTATGATGTTTGTAATTAACAGTGTCAATGGCTACATCAGTAACTAGAAGTTGTGAATGGAAAGGAATACGTGCTAATGTAAAAGTTACCTGTTTACTTGAATTATCAATATCAACTGGTTTTTGTTCAGTGTCCGTGGTTGATAATGATAGTGGCTTTATTGAGTCTATTAAATAAGCAAGACAATATATTAATTACATTCTAGCATGTTATGGAAGAAAACAGCAAACTACTATAAATGCACACGTGCACAATTCAAAAGTTAAAGAATTGTGCCACAACCATACATGTGTGAGAGATATGCATGTAAATACAAGCTCGCAAATAGATAGGCTGTAGATTTCAATGTCCCAAACCTCAAAGATGACAATACATCTCAAACATCAAATGTTTCAAAACCAAATGTTGACGATACATACAAATTACAAATGAAAGGCTACACTTGTTTAAAACTAGAATTTACTTTAGCTTAGTAGCTTAATAATGTGGCATCTTCATTGTATACTTATCTAAAAAATATTATAGGAATTGTAATGATGAAGCTACATCTTCAACAAGATTTGAAAATTTATTCTTAAAAGAAAGTAAGATTGTGTTCCCTCTTATAACTAACTTTTCTAGCAAAATAACAAGCAAGTTATACAGTAATGATGAAGCTACATCTTCAACAAGATTGGAAAATTTATTCTTAAATGACAGTAAGATTGTGTTCCCTCTTATAACTAACTTTTCTAACAAAATAACAAGCAAGTTATACATGTACTCCATTTTGGGATAATTAAATAATATATTTCCACATTTATTTCACTTAATAATTTTGTTAGGCTTTTATCATCGTGTATGGTATACATGGTATTATGATTACATATTCGACCTCTATTTTTTTTAGAAAGAAAAATGTCTATGTCATGTATCAGCCTTTATTCCAATTGCATTGAGCTATGTATCAGTCTTGACATATTATCTATTCAGTATGGTCTCATATGCATCACCCAAGACAACAAAAGATTTAAATTTAACAAAAGATTGTGATGTTTCCACGTATTGTAAAGTTTATGACTAACCAATAGTTAATTCAGACCGACTCAAATAGGCAAAACCCCTATCATTTGAAGTAAATAGTACCTAACAATCTCAAGATAATACATAACACTCTTTTTTTTAATTTTTTTTTTAAATTGGCACCAAGTCTAGCTATTCGAACTGACTAATCCTGGGGATGATCGGCCTGGCCTCACGGAAACTTTCCACCGGCCTCACGGAAGTGCTCATGGAGGCTCGATGTTCCAGCATTCTTAGGCCCACTTCTCACTGGTTAGCTGAAATTCAAACCTTAGATCCCTTGGTTATCTATCAGAGGGTCTAGCCATTGCACCATTGCCCCGGGGACAAAATGAAGGCAACAGGTATCCAAGCCTACGACCAAACTATTCTTGGGTTGATCGGTCCGGCTCCACAAAAGTCCCCCCCCCCCCCTCCCCCGGCACAAGGGTAAATAGGAGAAGCGCACATGGAGGCCCATCTTAACATCCAGTGTTCTTGGGTCAGCTACCCATCAGGAATACATAACACTCTTGATCAGAAGGGATGTTTTTATAACCAAAGAATTTAATTTATCCTAAATATTATTACTAGAGACCCAGTGAAACAAGGGTTCGGTGCCTAGTAAATGTTTTTAAAATTTCCTAGTTCTTTCCTTCTAATAATTCTGAATGACAAACTCAGTCCATAAGTTAAAAAAAAAAACCATGGTGTGTTCCTCCTGAGTTAAGAATTCAATATTTAGCATGCAATTATTTGATAATTATGGATCAAAAAATTATATAGCTCATTGATTATGTATCCAAAATATTTTCAAATTAATCAAATTGTATCTCTCAGTATTATGTATATTTTATTATATCAATACCAACAATGACGGACATTATTTAATATTTGTATTGTTGTCCATCAGAACAAGTCGGCAAGCCCTTATCCCATTCAATCGTTGCCCTTGTGTTTCAGCCTCTCTAACAGGTCAAATAACAAAGACTCACATGATTCGTTGCAAACTGTTCTGTCTCAAATAGTTACTGACACGTGGAATATAAACTGAAGATTGATCGTCAACATAATCTCCAGAATTATGCAAATAAATTGAAGGCGTGTATCATAGACGATGAGTAAAACCGATTCTTCACGCCAAAACCATGTATCCAAGTCATAACATCGCCAAACCCTATCACGGTCACAGATCTCTCTTCTTCCAATTAATCTCATAAATCTAAAATACAAGGCAAAACTTAAACAAAGAATACGAGCATTCAAAGGGAGATCAACGAAAACTCCCCATAAGGCAAACTGGTTCACTCAACTATAAAATTCACAAAGTTTCCAAAATCCTCAGATCGCATTATAGCAATAGCAAACAAAATAAAATCAGAGTACGGAAACACAAAAAGGATATCGTTTCCCACATAGTTTAAACCGAAATACTCAAACCGAACCCCAGTATCAGCAATCTTTCAGAAGCAAACATGCTAAAGATGCTAATTTAACGCGCAGACCCGACAAACCATGAATCTGGAGAAAGAATACGGGGTACCGATACGATCCGGCACCTGTTGCATCACGGCCATCTCGAACCTCGATCTCCAGGCTGATCTTCTTCCCCAAAAAAAATTAGGAGGCAAGTAACCTCCCTCGTCGATCCCTTCGCTTACGATCTCGTCGCAGGGACCAGCGGGGAGAGGGTTTTGATACGATGGAAGCCGATGAATCCGAAAAGCGTTTTTTATTGGGAGAAAGGAGAGCGAACGAATCAGACAGTCATATTTATCTTATTTCGGCCTAATTTTTTAATTGACCCCTAAAGTTTAACAATATTTTTTAATGTAAAAATACTCTTAAAATTTTATTTAAAAATTATTTATTATTAATGGATAAAAACATTTTAATAATAAAAAAAGAACCTCAAGAGATATTTTAGTATTAGTAAAATTTAAGGGCTTTTTATGAAAAAATCTTCCTTAATAGTAGTAAAAGATAAGGATAATTTACCAAATTGATATATTTTATGTTCAAAAATTATATTTTTGAGATGATAATGATTCTATACAAATTTATACTTTTGATTTGTAAACTGCTTTACAATGAAATTATTTGATGGAAATATATAAAATCTATCACAAACTAATTTAATTCATCCAGTTGTTAAATGTGTAATATTTATTTGATTCTTTTAAAGGATATATCAATGCTTGAATTATTTGTGATATTAAGAATAGTCCGTGTTTCTCAAATTTATAGTGACTTATGGAATCGAATTGTCTATCTTTGAAATTAATTGAATCACAAAAACTAAACATCTGAATTAACCAACAAACAAGAAACTTCAGCAATTAGTAGTTACAATTGGAGGTGCATCCATAAAAGGCAATGATAGTCCAATTTATATATTTTTTTTACTAAAATAACTGATTGGGTTGAGCATCCCGTGGCTGGCATATGGATTAAAGAAACTATGTAGCAAGATGTATCGAGTCTGAACAACTCTCTTTTCGGAACTCCCGAGACCCTCTCGGGAAGGAGATCCCCCGAGATCCCGAGATCCCCCTCGGGTAGACACACCCTGGAGATCAGGACGGAAGACGCACTCCCAAGATCGCCCCGGGAAGTCATATCTCCAAGACCACCTCGAGAGGGCAAAATGCACGGGAACCTCCATGCCAGAAGACCTTGAGATCACCTCGGGGA
The DNA here is from genome assembly GCA_024364735.1 of Boesenbergia rotunda. Lineage (NCBI taxonomy): Eukaryota > Viridiplantae > Streptophyta > Magnoliopsida > Zingiberales > Zingiberaceae > Boesenbergia > Boesenbergia rotunda. Next base: position 236,449 of record JAGFNQ010005627.1, on the reverse strand, counting down.
AGCAGAGTCCAAGAAGCATTCAGCCTCAAGTAACGGTCCCCCTTTCTTCGGATCTGCGCATATCATCACCAATTATTGCGGGGTAATCATGACTAATAATTATCGCAACGGTCCGAACTTAATGACTGCGTGGACCGTTGCAAAGGTGATCCAGTAACCGACGATCGGGGGGGGGGGGGGGGGGGGGGTGTGGCGAAGATCGTGGAGACACGTATGACCGTCGCCTCAAGTATAAAAGGTACTCCAACCCCTCCTGTAAAGAGGTTACGCACTCTCTAACTTAAGCATCTTCTCCTTGCTTTCGTCCATCTCGTGTATTGAGGCACTGACTTCGGCGTTGGAGTGGGCTCTGCCAGACAATCTCCGACGTGTTTCCCTAATGCTCGTGTTAATCTCGCATGGTGGAAGTTCTTCCTCTAGCGTCAACATCCGCGTGGGCTGAACCCTGGTGACTAGCCGTCGATGGCGATTCCTTCTTCAACAAGTTTGGCGTCATCTGTGGGAAACCAGTAAAACACCAGAAGGAGCAACGATGGCAAAGCCGGCGGGACCATCTATCGTCCTGACGAAAGAGGAACTAGATCGTTTGGTGGCCAACGCCATCAAAGAGGCGCTCGAACAGTACCAAATCGAGCAGGTCGTTTCACAGAGAGGTGTTTCTGTGTGGGAGGAGATCCCCAGAATCTCCATCTCTCACTCCCAACCGCGAAGATCTGTCAAACCATCGGGGCGACGCGCCGGAGCAGCCCCGAAGCACCGACGGGACTCTCCCAGAGATATTAAGAAGGTCAACTCAGTAGCCTCTAGCACGCTGAGACACGAAGATGTACAGGGGAAGAGGGAGGAACTTAAGGCCCCCCCCAAAGGCTCCCTCTACTCTTTCTCGTCGGAGATTGTAGAAGACCCCATGCCGAAGCAGTTCCGCGGCCCTGGGATTGCTTGTTGGGTTCTCCCTGCACAAAACAATAAAAAAAACACAGCGGAAACAAGAACCCACGAGCGATCCATGCGAAAGAAAACTCGTACAAAGCTATCTATCTAATAGATTTATCTACTGTTTATACCTTTGAAGCGTGCCCTTCGGTTATCCCGCTCGTCCAAGATGCGCCGGATCTCTTGCACGTTCAAACGTCCGTGCCTCTATTCGTATCCACATGGACACAATCTCTCAACTTCGGGAGAACTACCTTAGTTGTGCTAGCAACTTGAGGTAGCTCGAAAACACCAAGAACCTTACAGTAAGGTTTCGGCCAAGAGTGGGGGAGAGGAAGGAGAGAGGAAGGGAAGGGGAAAAGCTAAGGCAAGAATAAGCCCTTCGTCCAAAGTCACAAGGCCCTCTTTTATAATCATCCCATGAATATGAAGAGGTTTGTGTCTCTTTGACTTCCCAATAAAGAGCACATTCTTTTATGTGGCTCTTTATCATTTCCCATGCAAGAAAAGAATCTTTTCTTCCAATGAAGAGAGACTTTTCTCTTTCCTCCATGCAACTCCGACCGAGCCTCTCGGGCTTCCGACTCGGTCTCCCGACCAAGTCTCCCGAGTGTCGAGCTGCCGACCCAGTCTGTCGAGCTCCGACCCAGTCTGCCGAGTGTCGACCCAGTCTGCCGAGCTCCGACTCAGTCTGCCGAGTGTCGACTCAGTCTGCCGAGTGCCGACTCAGTCTGCCGAGTGCCGAGCTCCCGACCTGCGCTCCCGAGTTCCCAACTCGAGCTCAGATCTTCCCGAGTTCCCCAACTCGGGCTCGGACTCCCGAGTTCCCAACTCGGGCTCGGACTCCCCGAGTTCCCCAACTCGGGCTCGGACTCCCGAGTTCCCCACTCGGGCTCGGACTTCCCGAGTTCCCAACTCGGGCTTGGACTTCCCGAGTTCCCCAACTCGGGCTCCTATTTGCCAATCAAAATTCCCGAAGCATTGCGTCCTTAGTGTGTGACCCAATAGGTTCTCGTAACGTTGGCAATGCGCCTAAACACTTTAGACACATAAACAATAAGCGACATCTAGCAATGCATCATTGCTGCCCAAGTAACAAGAAAAGTCGAGATCCGACTAAACCTCCGTGACTATGATAGTGTATGACCTTGTCCTTCTGTCCTTGATATCCAGATTGACCAATGAGGCATAGACCATGTCATCCTCAATCAATCTTGTGTTTCTTGATCCCCGAGTAGACTCACTCAAACAAATGAGATCAATATCTCATATTGACTCATTCGAGCATGGCCATGCGTTTCAGTAGTCCTACTCGATCAAGGGGCCCACAGATATCACTCCCGTCATATGGGAGGGATAGATCTCATCTACATCACTCACATCCCTTCGCATAATTCATTACATACCCAGTGATCGCCTTTATAGTCCACCATGTTACGGGTGACGTTTGACGATACCAAAGTACATAACTCCTTATGTAGGGAACCGTAGTGACTTCAGGTCTAAGGACTATTCATACCAATAGTCACATGAGAAAGTCTATGACACTCATATGACAATCTATGAAACTTTCTCATGGCGGGTCATTCAGTACACATTCTCCAATGTATACCCATGTGTCAACTTGATATCACATATCCATGACTTATGAGCTCAAGTCATCAGTTGACCAACATGCTAGTCTCCATGCATTAATATTGTCTCTGAATATTAATGCTTGATTAGGAATAATTTAGTGTAGTGTTCTCTACATTATCTCACTATCGATTCAACCAATCGATATAATGTAGATAAGAACCTACTACACAAGGACATTATTATACTTAGTTATTCGGCACGGAATACAAAGTAAGTATAATAACCAAATATGCCTTTATTAATAATAGAATATGATACAAAATGTCCCTAGTCAATCATCACATAATTGGCTCTAGGGCTCCTACTAACAATCTCCCACTAGCACTAGTGCCAATCACTGCAGTATCTAATACCCAGTGACCTAGTACGACCATCATGCTTCTTTTGTACCAAGGCCTTGGTCAAAGGATCTGCGATGTTAGAATCAGTGTGTACTCTGCATATCCTCATATCTCCTCTATCGATGATCTCTCAAATGAGATGGAAGCGTCGTAGTATGTTTTTGGTCCGCTGATGAGAGCGAGGTTCCTTAGCCTGCGCAATAGCCCCATTGTTGTCACAATAGAGGTCTATCGGGTCTGCTATGCTAGGAACCACACCAAGCTCTGTAATGAACTTTCGGATCCAAACAGCCTCTTTTGCCGCCTCAGACGCGGCAATATACTCGGCCTCTGTTGTAGAATCTGCGACCGTGTCCTGCTTCGAACTCTTCCAGCTCACAGCGCCACCATTCAGGCAAAATACATACCCTGACTGCGATCTAAAGTCATCCCTGTCTGTTTAGAAGCTTGCATCACTGTAACCCTTTACAGCTAGCTCCTCATCGCCTCCAAATATCAAGAAATATTCTTTCGTCCTTCGTAAGTACTTAAGAATATTCTTGACAGCTGTCCAGTGACATTCACCTGGATCCGACTAGTACCTACTCATCATGCTCAAAGCATACGAGACATCTGGACGAGTACAAAGCATGGCGCACATGATAGACCCTATAGCGGATGCATAAGGGATCTGATCCATACGGTCTCTCTCCTCCTTAGAAAAGGGGCATTGAGTCTTCGAAAGACTCACACCATGTGACATTGGCAGAAATCTCTTCTTGGAATTCTGCATCACAAAACGATTAAGCACCTTGTCAATGTATGTACTCTGACTTAAGCCAAGCAATCTCTTAGATCTATCTCTATAGATCTTGATGCCTAAGATATAGGCTGCTTCACCTAAGTCTTTCATTGAGAAATAATTCCCGAGCCAAGTCTTTACAGACTAGAGTGAAGGGATATCATTCCCAACGAGTAGTATGTCATCTACATACAAGATCAGGAAGATAATTGTGCTCCCACTAACCCTCTTGTAGACACAGGGTTCATCTTCATTCTTGATAAAACCAAACGCTTTGATTGCATTATCGAATCGAAGATTCCAGCTTCGAGATGCTTGCTTTAGCCCATAAATGGACCTTTGCAACTTACACACTTTTCCAGCATACTCTGGATCTACAAAACCCTCAGGTTGTGTCATGTACACATCCTCGAGTAAATTCCCATTCAGGAATGTGATTTTGACATCCATCTGCCAGATCTCGTAATCATGGTAAGCTGCTATAGCAAGCATGATCCGAATAGACTTAAGCATCGCAACTGGTGAAAAGGTTTCATCATAGTCAATACCATGAATTTGCTTGAAACCTTTAGCTACCAATCTCCCTTTATAGGTATGCATGAGTCCATCCATGTCAGTCTTTCTCCTAAAGACCCACTTACACCCAATGAGTTTAATGCCCTCAGGTGGATCAACCAAAGTCCATACTTGGTTAGTGTACATGGATTCCATTTCGGACCTCATGGCTTCTAGCCATTTCTCATAATCTAGGCTCATCACAGCTTCTTGATAGGATGTAGGCTCATTCAACTCAATGAGCGTTACGTCATCATGGTCAGACAAGAGAAAAGAGTATCTCTCAGGCTGACGACGTATCCTATCAGATCTGCGAGGAGGTTGGTCTACTTGAACAGCTTGTTGTTCCACAACTCCTTGTGCAACAACCTCATGATCCACAACATCTTGTGGTGCCTGTTCAGTGTCCATTAAGGCTTCAGTGCTATTTGTATCTTGAACTTCTTCAAGATGGACTTTACTCCCACTAACTCTTCTAGAAACAAACTCCTTTTCTAGAAAGACGCCATTTCTGGCGACAAACACTTTGCCAAGTGTGGGATTGTAAAAGTAATATCCCTTTGTTTCCTTGGGATATCATACAAAATAGCACTTATCAGATTTGGGTCCTAGTTTATCTGAGACTTGACGTCGAACGTAAGCCTTACAACCCCAAATCCTCATAAAAGACATTGTGGGATTCTTCCCAGTCCATATTGTATATGGTGTCTTTTCCACGGCCTTTGATGGAGCTCGGTTAAGTGTGAAAAGAGCTGTCTCTAGAGCGAATCCCCAGAAGGAAGTAGGAAGATCTGTCTGACTCATCATCGATCGTACCATATCTAATAGAGTACGATTTCTCCGCTCGGACACACCATTCCACTGTGGTGTTCCAGGTGGAGTGAGTTGGGATAAGATCACACACTCTGCTAGATGGTCACGAAACTCTTGGCTAAGGTATTCACCACCTCGATCTGATCGAAGCATCTTAATACTTTTGCCAAGTTGGTTTTGTACTTCACTTTTGAATTCTTTGAACTTTTCAAAGGATTCTGACTTGTGTCTCATAAGATACAGATAGTCATATCTACTGATATCATCAGTGAAAGTGATGAAGTATAGATAACCTCCTCTAGCTGCGACATTGAAAGGGCCACATACATCAGTATGTATGAGTCCTAACAACTCTGTCGCTCTTTCGCCATGTCCACTAAATCGAGTCTTGGTCATCTTGCCTAGAAGACAAGATTCACATGTCTCATATGATTCAAAATCAAATGAGTCCAGTAATCCATTTTTATGGAGCTGGGATAGGCGACTCTCATTTATATGTCCTAAGCGACAATGCCAGAGATATGCTTGGTTCAAATCATTTGGTTTGAATCGTTTGGTATTTATGTTATTGGTTTGGTTCTCTAGATCTAGAACATAGAGTTCATTCATTAATGGTGCATTACAATAGAACATATCATTTAGCATAATAGAACAACATTTGTCTTTTATGGTAAACGAAAAACCTTTCTTGTCCAAACAAGATACTGAAATAATGTTCTTAGTTAATGCAGGTACATAAAAGCACTCTTCTAGTTCTAGGATAAGCCCAGTGGGCAAAGACAAGAAATATGTTCCTACAGCAATAGCAGCAACTCTTGCTCTGTTGCCTACTTGTAGGTCCACTTCGCCCTTGGTCAATGATCTAGCTCTTCGAAGGCCCTGCACATTAGTACAAATGTGAGAAGCACATCCGGTATCTAATACCCAAGAAGAAGAGATAGATAGATTGACTTCTATAACAAAAATACCTGAAGCAGAAGTCTCACTTCTTTTCTTCTTTGCTTCCTCCAGGTAGATTTTGCAATTCCTCTTCCAATGTCCGGTCTCACCACAATGGAAGCAGGTCCCTTCCTTAAGCACTTTGCTTTTGGCCTTGGATGTAGTAGAATTGGCCTTGCCTTTTGCTTGGGTCTTACCCTTGCCTTTAGGATTTCATTTGCCTTTGCCCTTGTTAACCATCAGTACATTACTGGTCTTGGTCTTCTTGAGGTTGGGCTCAGCAGTTCTCAACATGCTGAGCATCTCAGGCAAAGGTTTATCAATTTCATTCATGTTGTAGTGTTAGTGATATGAGAGAAGTGTCCTAAGGCAATCGCCTTATGATTGTAAACATTTATTTTAATAAATGATAATTCACTATTTGAGTATACATGTTTGTGTATTTGATTGGGATCTTAAACTCATCTACTGAATGTCCGCAATACAATTCACAGCATAAGAGAATTTGTGATGGGATCACAACTAGTGATTATCTCTATATGTGCAATTGTGAAGTATTGAAAATATCCCTAGTCGATGAATTGATAGAAACGGACATTATCAATTCTTTTGAGACTAGCATCGGTTATTCTCTAATCAGCTGATTCTCACTGGCTGGTGACATTGGGATGTCCGGAGATAAACATGGATGCTAGTTAAGGGAACTAGTTCATTGGAGTGACTAGCTGTAAAACTTCATATGGTAATCTACATAGATATGTCAATGAAGTTCTTACTGCAGCTTAAGTGCGATGTTCCTTTGACTTGCGGTGTTCAAGTCATCTTGGTCATGGAGACTTATACTTTAACATCTTAAGCAAGCATCTCCAAGGAGGTGTGGACCCAGGATGATTGGGTATAAGCCGAAGTGCCCGAAGATGTTTGAACAGCCTACAAAGGATTCACCACTCCTTGTGAGGAGATGTATACCCAGGCCTATCGTCGGATTGTTACTCAAAGCCTCTGGCCAGAGCATATCATGTTTAGAGTATGAGTCTCTTAAATACATGAGAGTAATTAGAAATCCAAAGGACGAGAAAGACACTACTTGGGCTAGGTGTGACGTAGTCAGTCTAGTGGGGACTGACACAAACAGACCATGTCCTGAACCAAGTGGGTATAAGATGGTGAAGGGAATGAGGCACGATTCATTAGAGCTGCTGAAGGGTTTCAGAATTACTTCTGAGGTCAACCGTTGATCTTTCGATTAATTGGGGGTCATGATGTACTACTAGGTGTTACTCATGATCGTTCTATAATTAGTTGATTATAGACGGCCAACATAAATCGAAAGCCTATTTAGTCACACGCACTACGAGTAATCCGAGGGATTTAAAACGAGTTGAAAATTGGATTTTCCGATCAAGAGAAATAAGTCGAATCTGAGTTAATCAGAGGCGCAAGGGAAGCTTAAAATGGCCAAGTCTTTTGAAGGCTTATTGGGCGAATTAAATGAGTTTAATTCGCGATGGGTTCGGCTCGGTTTGGCCGGCCAAAGAGGGTGTCCACCCTCTTGGTTTGGCCGGCCACTACAAAGGGGAGAAACCAATTTATTTGGTTTAAATTATAAAATAAATCAAGAGCGATTTGTTTTATAAAATTATGGATAAATAAATTTGTTTTCATGGAAATTAAAATAAACTTTAAATGGTTTATTTTTATTTTATAAAATCAATTATGAATTGATTTTTCCATGATAAGAAAAATTTATATAATTTATTCTTTTTATGGAAATTAAAATGAACCATGGATTGATTTATTTTATAAAATCAATTATGAATTGATTTTTCCATGATAAAGAAAAATTTATATAATAAATTTATTCTTTTTATGGAGATTAAAATAAACTTTAAATGGTTTTATTTTATTTTATAAAATCAATTATGAATTGATTTTTCCATGATAAGAAAAATTTATAAATTTCTTGCAAATTTTATTCCATAATAAAAGGAGAGATGTATTTGTTTTATTATAAAGTTAGTTATAATAAAACTTGGCATAATGGAATAATTCATAAGAAAATTTATAAGATAAATTCCTTATGAAAATTTATTCCGTTAATTCCATTAAAGGGGAGACTTGGCAAGGGAGAGGCTACTATATAAAGGAACCAAAGGCAAGCCTTGAATTCCAACTAATTGAGTTATCAAGAGATCTAGTAGCTCTCTCCCTCTAGTTCGCCCTCTCTCTCTCTCTCTAGGGCCGGCTCTCTATCCTCCCCTAGGGCTGGCGCACATCCCAAAGGTGGCCGAGAGATTCATCCGCCAAGAAGGTGCCGAAGAAGAAGAAACGGATCGCGACTCCTTCTTTCCTTTCCCGGAATTTTGATTCCGTTACTTGGCGGTTAGTTTCCTTTCCTCTCTCTTGATCTTCTAGTTGTGCCTTTAGAGAATCTAGTAGTTCTCGTCGGCACAAAACTCGTGACTTTGCGAAGTCATCCCGAAGAGAACTCGGCGTGGACGCGAATAGAGGCGAAGCTTCCAAGGGACGCTACGGTTGGATCTCGTCCCTTACTTCGAGTTACGCGAGGTACTAAGTAAATTTGTTTACTTTTCCGCAAAGTTTTAATTTATGATCATGTTCACACATCATAAGGTTGCATGCTAGATACGTGGTTAAAATAATTTGAGAAATTATTTTATGCTAATTCTTCCGTTGCACGTAAAAATTTAAAATTTTACGAACCCGTATCCTTGTCAACATGCACCCGGTCCCAACATGTAGTTCATGACAAATTGATTATAACCCTCCGCAACGATTGCAGGATAAGGTCTGTTGCCAATTCTTGGCCCAGTGGGAATCCTAGTCTTTCAAGGTTCTCCACATACCCAATCATCTTGAGTACGTGAGTTCCTACAGAAGTTCCCTCTTGCATCTTGCATGCAAATAGGGCTTTGGACACCTCGAACCGCTCGTGCCTAGCTTGCCCTTGATACAGTTGTTTGAGATGTTCAACCATATCATGTGCATTCATGTTCTCGTGTTGCTTCTGAAGCTCAGAGTTCATGGTGGCAAGCATAAGGCATGATACATCTAATGCATCATCCTGATGCTTCTTGTAAGCATCCTTTTTAGCACGGGTGGCGGTAGTAGCGAGTGCTTCTGGAAGGGGTTGCTCTAGAACGTACAGTTTACGTTCTTGTTTGAGGACTATCCTCAAGTTCCTGTACCAGTCCAGGAAATTAGCTCTGTTGAGCTTGTCCTTCTCAAGGACAAATCGCAGAGAGAGAGTATTCGACGTATTAGATGACATGGTGATCTACAACAATACAACATGCAGAGATAAGTATCATATTTAGATCATTTAATTAGACATTTAATTAAATGATGCTCCCACTAAATTGTAGAGCTTTTGTAGGGGCTAGTCATGGATGTAGGCAAACTCATTTTGTCCACACTACTAGCTCCAAACCAATTAGCGACTACATTTATGTGGGACAAGATCCAAATTGTACTACATCTTGAGTTAGCTTTGGCTAATCGCCCAAGACTTGGTGCAACTCGGTAGGTAACCTTTTACCAATTACATCGTATGCAACACTTGAAAATGGGTTAAGATTCACATTACACATCATCTTGAGTTAGCTTTGGCTAATCGCCCAAGACTTATTATAATTTTCCTCTTACCCATCTTTCCCAACTTTTGGGATATGTCTCTAAGTGTCTCAATCCAATTGAGGTAACTTAGTTAAGTCTCACCCAAAGTTCGATAGCGGGACATCACAATTGTCATCTCGCACTCTACCAAGATAAAATGCGTTGCTTCGCTTTGGCAGAACCCAACAACAAATGATCGAGGTAGTTTATGAGAACCAAACTTTGGTAGGCATATGGAGTTGACTTAATTAAGATAAACGTTTTATCTAATCATGCATCGCTTACACACACATAGCAAATATCAACATATAAGCAAGGAAAATGTGACATGGTTATGGCCCGAATACTACGATCTTCTCAAGCCAATGAGAAGATCGATGGTCAACCTAAGGATAACTTCTTCTCCAAGAGCATCCTCCGGTCATCATGTGTGGTTGGCATCCTCCTTGTAGCTTCATTCTTCAATGGACACTCCATTCCTCTTTTGTACATTACAATGTGGTAAAAACTCGAGTTACATTCGAGTCTAAATCTAATTTTACAATTAGGAAGAATAGAGACAAGGCACGACACGCAGGCCGTATTATGAATTACAACATGCACACCACACATACATCCAATCACATTGGGGTTAAGGTCATAATCATTCACCATGTCAACAATCATACACAATAGATTTAGGACATTGATTTTATTATGAGTGCAAAACCAAAATCTGCCGCTAAGGCAGAAATTCACGATGGTCCGCCGGTTAGCGGGCGGGGTCAAGGGGCAGCGCCCTTGCGGGGTGCGGGGCAGCGCCCCGATCCAAAATTTATTTGTTGGTTCCCCGAGTGAGCTGCTGCTCTGGATCCATCAACATGAATCCGAGTCGGTCTCCAATTCCCGAGACAGTCTCGGGGTCTCCTTCCCCGGGATGACCCGAGCGCCTGTCTTCCCGAGTGGCCTCGGGAAGCCTCGGCTCGGTATGACCACAGTGGTCTGTCTTCCCGAGTGGGAGGTCGGGAGCCCGACTGCTACACAACAAACAGTTATATGCAACTCATAAAATCATGTCCTACTTCTATATCACATATAAAACACTACTAGAATTTTTACATTCAACAACACATAATCGACAACGGTTTTTTGATAAAGTGTTGTCTTATGTCAATTTAACAACAGTTTTAGTATTAATCGTTGTTGTTGTTGGTTTGTATACGTAAAAAGACAACAGTAATAATAAAATGTTGTAGTATGTATACTCAACGACAACAGTTATAAAATAACTGTTGTCTATAGGCGGGATTTACAACAACTGATGTGATAAACTGTTGTCTATTATGACAATAGACAACAGTTATATTAAACTGTTGTTGTTGTATTGTTGTGCTGTTCAAGCAATAAACAAAATCAACGGTGGATATCCAACTGCAAAAAAACAACGAACTATTGAATCCTCATTCTCTTATTTTTCGATCCTTAATCATCTTTTTTCTCGTCGCACAAACCCCTAATCTTTTCTCTTCCTCGCCCGCCAACCACCCAAACCCCCGACCATTTCCGCTTCTCTCACACAAACCCTTCACAGCCACGAGTCGACGCCTCTCCCCCTTCTTCATCGCCCGAGTCCAAGGAAGCCCCGAGAGCGGCGCTTCCTTTCACCCTCGCAAGGTGAGCCCCGACTCCTCTCGCTCTCTTCTTCTTCATCGCGCAAGCAAGGAGGCGACGCCTCCTCACTTACCTTTTCTTCTTCCTCGATCGCGTGCCCTAGCTACTGACGCCCAGGCAAGCAGTACCATGCGTCAACACCGCATCTTCATCGCTAGCTACGACAGGCGAATTGCTCCTTCCCGGCTGAGTGACACTGCCAGCGGCCCTCCTAGTGAGTTGAGATCGTTATTGATTGTTTTTGGTACCGTGAGTTGGAGCTAACCTAGTCCTCTTCCTAGGGATTTCTGGAAATTAGGGCTCTTGCATGTGGCTGGGTTTCTTCTGATCGAAACAGAAAGGGGCAGAGGAAAGCTTGGTGTGTGGGTTTTCAGGTAATGCTTGGTTGTGATCTTCATTCTTGGATGTTTCCCTTTGAATTCCCAAACTTGTACGTGAACTCTATTATCAGGTATCAAAATTTTTGGTGGAAAAGAATATCACAAGTTCCCTTCATGGACAAGTAACAATTGGGACCCCTCATTCTTCAGGTCTGCTTCATCAACTTCCTCACTTTATACAATTGTTAGGAAGGGTTTTATTTCAATATTGACCTAGATTTAATGGTGTAACAGTTTCAATTTTCTTACATATTTACTAAATTTTTACTTGACCATCCAATATAATACATAGCTTACTATCTAAATAAGCTTGGCTTTCTAGATATATATTGATATTCATGAATAAGACTATGATTAGTCATGTTATGAAAGAATATCACAAGTTCCCTTCATGGACAAGTAACAATTGGGACCCTCATTCTTCAGGTCTGCTTCATCAACTTCCTCACTTTATACAATTCTAGGAAGGGTTTTGTTTCAATATTGACCTAGATTTAATGGTGTATCAGTTTCAATTTTCTTACATATTTACTAAATTTTTACTTGACCATCCAATATAATACATAGCTTACTATCTAAATAAGCTTGGCTTTCTAGATATATATTGATATTCATGAATAAGACTATGATTAGTCATGTTATGAACTTGGTTGCTAGATATGGTTGTTGGATCGAGAAAACCGATAGAGGGGGTGAATATCGAAAATCGTTCGGACTTTCGTAAAGAGCACGTACGCAGCGGAAATAAAATAAAATAATCACAGCACAAAGACACAGTCGATTTACTTGGTTCGGAGCCTGTGTCGACTCCTACTCCAAGGCCCACGGTCGTTGACCGTTTACTTTGGGCAGTTCTATATACGCGCAAAACAGTTTACAATATTTGATTACAGATAAGTGCAGTAAAATAATAATATTAAAATTTCGATCTTCGTTACCGACGTCCGGAGTGGATTGACTTTTACGGGGCAGCGGGACATCGTCGGCTCGAGTTGGAGAGTTTCCGGAGCAAAGCACGAGCGTAGAAGATCTTTGAGGCGTTGAAGGAAGTGTTGTCTTGAAGCCTTGGTCGAGGGCCCTTTATATAGGGCTAGGGGGCGCCCGGGACGTCGGGGGCGCCCCCCACGTGGCCTTTGATCCGCGGAGCTCTCGGTCAGCGTCTATCCTCTGGATCCGCTTTGACAGGGGCGCCCGGAGCGCTCGGGGTGCCCGCATTGACCGGGTCAAAGTCCTATCGCCTTGGCTTCGAGGGGTTCGGGTTCGATGTTGCGCATGGGGGCGCCCGCAGCGCAGGGGGCGCCCGGGAGCAGCGGGGGCGCCCGGGAGCACGGGGGCGCCCGACCCAGCATGTATTCGAACTCCTATTTTCTTCACTTGTTTTGTATGTGCCTTGGGGGCGCCCGGGACGCTCCGGGCGCCCGGGACGCTCCGGGCGCCCTACTCAGCCCTTGCCTCTCTCCTTTGAGGCTTTTTGAGTTGCAGACACATGTTCCTTCGGTCCTGCATCCAGGGTTAGTCCAAAACACAATAATACAATAAGTGGTTAAATTATACAGCCTTAGCTGTCTTGGTTCTGACTTTGGTCTCCAAAATGGAGCCCTAGGTCGAACCGACGCCTACTGTTCCCTCGACGGGGAACGCGTCCTCACCTACTCCTCTCGGGAGAATTTACCTGATGCTAACCTTTCCTTTGGTTGGACTTTTGCCTGACGGTCCTTTGTCAGGTCTTGGAGGCTGAGCTGCCCTTCACTCAGTGCCTAGCATTCCTTCGCTAGGGCTTCAATCCCAGGCTGTCCTTCGCCTAGAGCCTAGCAGTCCTTTGCTAGGTCTTTTTACCCTGGCATTCCTTCGCCAGTACCTAGCAGTCCTTCGCTAGGACTTTTCCTGCTCACTAGATTAACTTGTTAGAAAACAAGAAAGACTTAACTTTTGACCTATGTTGCCATTATCAAAACACAGGTTTGACTCGGGTGCATTTTGCACCAACAATCTCCCCCTTTTTGATTTATGGCAACCCTAGTTCAAAAGGTTAAGTTTAAGCAAAACATAAAAAAGTTTTGACTTTTGTTCCCTCCCCCTGGAAGGAATCTCCCCCTAGATTTTTCAAAAATTTGTGGGATTAACAAAACTTTACTTGTACTTGAAAACTTAAGTTTTAGGAAAAAATCTTTCAACAACTTAAGTTAAAAACACATAGTAGAGTTTTTAAAGCATTATTAGAGTACTCTTAAAAAATTTTAAAGTCTTAAGTTTTAAAGTACTCAAGAGTTTTGAAAATGCTAGCTTAAGTACTTAGTAGGATTTAACAAACTTAAGTACTTAGTAGGAAAAATGCTTAAGTACTTAGTAAGATTTGAAACACTTTAGTAATTAAGTACTTAAAAAATTTTGACACGCTTAACAAAAACATTTTGAAGCTAGAGTACTTAGCAAAATTTTGAAAGTATGAGTAAAAATTTTGAAGCTAAAGTACTTAGCCAAATTTTGAACGTTTGAAAAAAAAAAAATTGAAGCTAAAATACTTAACAAAATTTTGAACGTTTGAGTAATGATTTTGAAGCTAAAATACTTAGCAAAATTTTGAACGTTTGAGTAAAGATTTTGAAGCTAAAATACTTAGCAAAATTTTGAAAGCTTGAGAAAAAAGTTAAAAAGTTTAAGCTTTTGAATAAAGGATAAGTAACTTTTTGAAAGCTTTAGGAAAATTAAATTCGAAATATTAAATTTGAAAAAAAATTTGAATAAAGAAGGTTTATTTTCCTCTCTCCTTTCCTATCTCTCCTCCTTTGCCATATATCAAAACAGATAAATATAACATGAAAAAATAAGTAAGAACTTGTTGTACTAAACCAATTCATAATTAGATTTACACTAAATCAATCAATTTCCTCTGTAGGGACTTGTCTAACCCAATTAGCTACTTACTAACTGTTATAAACAGTAGTTTTTGCTAGGGTTAGTCAAGTTAAGTGTTTCTGTTCAAGTTAGATTTTCTAATCTTGACACTTAACTTGATTGCTATGTAAATTATATTTAGTGCCCCAATTACTGCAGATGTACTGACTTAAAGCATCTTGAATTAAGGCAAAGACCTAAGCATCTCAACCCTTTCTAGGTTATCAATCAAAAGTACCCTAAGGTGCTTGTGAGATGCTGGCTTCTAAGTCTATTGGTGCATGCAGTTCTAGGGTTAGGGCCTAGGCTAAATCCATTTTCGAAAAAGCCCTAGTTTTGAAAAGGGGTAATTTTTGAAATAAAAATAAAACTAAGTCGAAAATGAAAACTGATTTTGAAATTAAGTAAAACAGTTTTTCAAATTCTATTTTAAAAATAATTTTAAAAAAAATTAATCTATTCTACAGAACACAATCCTAACTGTCTTCTTAGTGAACTAAACTCTGATTCAGGTAAGGGTTTTGTGAATATATCAGCTAAGTTGGATTTAGAGTCAATATACTTAAGTATTATTTCACCCCTGGCTACATGGTCTCTAACAAAATGATGTTTGACTTCTATGTGTTTGGTTCTGGAGTGTTGGATTGGGTTCTTAGTTAAATTAATTGAACTTATATTGTCAATAAATACTTGAGTTTGGGTGTAGTTGAGTTGGAAGTCCTTAAGTGTGTGCATCATCCATAAAAGTTGAGCAACACACTCTCCTAAGGCCACATACTCAGCTTCAATTGTGGATAGAGCTACACAGTGTTGTTTTCTGCTACACCAACTAACTAGACTCTGACCTAACAGTTGGCAGCTTCCACTTGTGCTCTTTCTATCTAATTTACAGCCAGCATAGTCAGAATCTGAGTATCCTGTCAAATCAAAAGTGGAGGTCCTAGGATACCAAATGTAACGACCCGCCTTCTCTACCTTAGACGGACCGTTACTTTGTCTACTTCTTGACTCTAATGCAACGACTAAAAATGCGGAACTTTCTTTATAATCTTTTTTTTTGTATTTAAATCTATCTAAGAATGAAATTCTAACTTTAATAGTCATGCATTTAAACTCATCACACAAGGTTCTATAACATTACTGAAGCATTATGGAATATGAATGTAACTTTTCTAAGCATATTTAAAGCAATAAAACTTAATTCAAAAGAGACTAACAACATCTTGGCACATGCATCAAATAGCTCCATTAAAGTACCGGTATTCAAAACTACTCATGCTCAGACTCATCCAATACAATCATAAGGATATGTATACTAAATAGAATGACATGAAATCTTTACTCGTGGTTTTAAGACATGCAGAATATCTAAAACGCAAATACTTGGATAAATTCTAGGTGATTTAACTTAAACTAAGAATCTGTAACAATGCACTTTAAGTCTTTTATTCATCTTGTCCCAAGGACCTCTCCAAGGTCAGCCACCACACACACGTCACTCAGCACCGCCTCGTCGCCTTCCTTCAGAATTGCTTGCCTTTACCTTTACCTGCAGTAAGAGGAAATGCAACTAATAAGCATAAAGCTTAGCAAGTACTATCTAGCTCACAAAATCTCGAAATGTGCAAGCATGCTTTTTAAACAATATGAAATCACATGAGATACTTTTATGCTTAACAGGAAAATCACTGGAACATGTATAACTCAAAACATGCATACTCAAGCATTAATAAGTCTTAACTCACTTTTCTTGGCTTAACTTGAAACTTTAGCAATTCTTTAATTTTAAATCTTTCTTTAACTTTTAGAAAACTTTCTTAAACTTTGGGAAAACTTTGCTAAAGCATATACTTGAAAATAATACTCACTTGGATCCACTTAAGACGTAAGTACCATCTTATGCGCATTCCCTAAAAGGTTGGGGTAGCGAGCCGCCAATCCTAATAGAGCAGACCTTGGTCTACCAGGGCCAAGACCTTGGAATTGGACACCTGGATTTCTTTAACGACGCCCTTGGACGCCGGGTACTGGCCTTAGAAAATAAAATAGCTTTTCTTTCTTTTCTTTCTTATCTTTAAATGCCTTGGCATTTTATCGAACACCTTGTGTGCCCAAATCCCTAAGTCTTGACTTTTGGGGATTTCGTAAGGCCTTGGCCTTCTCTTTTCTTTTTCTTTATCTTTCTTTTCTTTTCTTATAGATTTCTTAGACCCTAAACTCACATAGGGTACTCTATCAAATATATATAAGCATATAATGAACTAAGATCACATGCAACATCTTAACTAAAAGTAAATATCTCCTTTAAAACTTTTAAGGGAAAATTCTTGCGGAAAACCGCCTCTTACTGCAGGTGAGCAGTACTTACCTTGATTNGGTTTCTTACTATTCCAAATCTCATATGGAGTAGTAGAGACTACCTTGGTCGGGACTCTGTTTAATAATAAACAGCTGTCTTAAGTGCATAACCCCAAAAGGATTTTGGAAGAGTTGCATGATTCATCATTGACCTAACCATGTCCATCAAGGTTCGGTTGCGCCTCTCAGATACACCATTATGCTGTGGTGTATATGGCGGAGTCCATTGGGATAATATCCCATTGTCCCTTAGATAATCTTGAAACTCTTGACTTAAGTATTCACCACCCCGATCGGATCGAAGTATTTTAATACTTTTGCCAAGTTGTTTCTCTACTTCATTTCTGAACTCTTTGAATTTATCAAAAGCTTCAGATTTGTGTTTCATCAAGAACACGTACCCGAATCGTGAGTGATCATCGATAAAGGTGATGAAGTAGCTATAGCCTCCTTGTGCAGGAGTTGACATTGGTCCACATACATCGGTATGTATTAGACCAAGCAACTCTCCCACTTGATTACCTTTTCCGGTAAAGGGTAATTTGGTCATCTTGCCTTTTAAGCACGATTCGCATGTATCAAATGAATCGGGTTCAAATGATTCCAAAATTCCACATCGGTGCAATTCGGTCATGCGTTTCTTACTTACATGGCCAAGACGGCAATGCCAAGTGTAGGAGTCTATTCGATTATCTATTCGAGCACGTTTGTTGCTAACTTCGATATTGAAAACGTCACTGGATAAATCTAACGTGTAGATGCCATTGCACAAAGTTCCATTCCCATAAAGAACGCCATTTAAAGTTATGTAACAACAATTGTTACTAAAAGTCAAATGATAACCTTTTTCATTCAAACATGAAATAGATACAATGTTCTTTATTAACGAAGGAACGAAATAACAATTATCCAGTTCTAAGATACGTCCAGTCGGGAGCTTTAGCAAATATGTTCCGATGGCAATAGCAGCAATCCTTGCTCCATTTCCAACTCGCAAATCTGCTTCTCCCTTGACGAGTCTTCTTCTATTCCTTAGCCCCTGTATGTCATTACATATATGTGAGCTACACCCAGTATCAAGTACCCAGGTATTTGAGGAAATAGAGTGACATTCAATAACGAAGATACCTGAAGAGGACGGGGCATCGGATGCCTTCTTCTTCAAGGACTCAAGATAAACCTTGCAATTTCTTCGCCAGTGACCCTCCTTGCCACAATGATGGCAAGTGCCTTTTGGTTTCTTTTCAGTCTTTTTAGCCTTTTTCTTCTTTCCCTTATTCTGTTCTTTGGCCTTCCTCTTAGAACTTTTCTTCGAGGAACCAACTAACAGAACTGCCTTTTGTTCCTGCTTTACGGAAGGCTCTACAGTCCTCAGCAGGTTGACTAACTCAGGAATGGTAGTTTCCAGCTTGTTCATCCGATAGTTCATCACAAATTGTGAATAACTTTTGGGCAAACAACTCAGAATTAAGTCAATACTTAGTTCATGATCCATTGCAAAACCGAGTGTGTTCAGTCGCTCAATGTACCCCAACATCTTTAGCACAAACTGCGAGGCAGAAGTGCCTTCTTGCATCTTAGTTGTGAAGAGGAGTCTGGAGACTTCGAACCTTTCGGATCTCGCCTGCTCTTCAAACAACTCATTAAGATGGAAGATGATGGTATAAGCATCCATATGCTCATGCTGCTTTTGCAGCTCAGGTACCATAGAGGCTAGCATGATGCAACTTGCAAGTTCAGAATCGGTCACATGTTTCTGATAGGCCACCAATTGGTCTGGAGTTGCATCTGCTGGAGGTTTGAGGGAAGTAGATCTTCAAGGACATAAGCAATCTTCTCTGCCTTGAGGACTATCCTCAGGTTTCGAAGCCAGTCTATGAAGTTAGGCCCAGTTAATTTGTTGGTGTCCAAGATGGAACGCAAATTCAGAGAAGACATGATCGAGTGATTAACCTAGAAATACAAATTGAGATTATGTGAGAAGATTTATTAAAGAATGTATCAACATACATAAATTAAATCCTATTTATTTTACGAATTGATTCACCCTTATTATCAATTCGGGAGATCGTAGGAACATCTCCAAATAGGTTGATATCCAACCATAGATAAGAACAACCATGGCTGTGGCCATCAAGTTCTTCTTAGCTATGAAGGTAGGTGATTATACCGATTACACATCACATATATGTAACTATCACATTATGCTATCAACTAATTGAGTGTTTGCATAAAACATTGGGTTGTTAACTCATTAACAAGTATGTATCATTATACATAGCACCCAACTGCACCTCTCTTTACATCGACCTTGGCTGTGGCACAACAAATCGATGCTCCAAGCTTAAGGCTGACCCATTAATCAAGAAATAGTTTTAACATGGTTGGAGCTCATTCAACCGCTTAGTCAGGCTTGGATGTGTCCAACAACCAAAACTAATGATTGACCTCTGACTCGAACTATATTATTCATAAACTAATTCCATGGTTTGAACATGTTGAGGTTCAAGTCGGGCATGGATGTGTCCATCAACCCAAGCGAGAAACAAAACTCCGATTCTAACCATATTAATGGAAGGTGTAGGCCTTAATATTTTGTAAGGGGTTTTGGGTCTCATTCCTTTTAAGCACATTCATGACATAAAATTATGTCATGACTAACGATTTCCTTAACAAAGTATGTATGTGACTTAATTTATCAAGTCTCATGAATTAAATTAGGAACCGGATTTCCTAATTATAATTTCATACTTTATTAAAGGAATTGTTTTGGGAAACAATTTCCTAAATTGTCATAATTAATTTCGGAAATAATATGTTCAAGACTTTGATTTCTCTAAATCAAATCTTATTAAATTAAGAGACAAATCCCTTAATTCAACCACATATTATTTTCATGAAAATCTCATTTAAGAAACTCTATAGGAAACCATTTTCCTAATTAATTTTGGAGACAACAATATGTAAGAGCATCACCTCTTCAAACATATTTTATTCATGGATTTAATTAATTACAACAAATTGTTTTCTAAGGGTGGCTCCCCGAGGCTCAGATACCCAAAGAAAAGTAATGTGTTGTAAATCCAATTGGACGGCTCCCCGAGGCTCAATCCAATCAAACATGACAATTTCAATTAAAAATTGGGAAATTAAATTACAACAACTAACTTTAAATTGGACGGCTCCCCGAGGCTCAATCCAAAATAAAGAATTTTGTTGTCAATTTAAAAACCAATTCAAATTTAATTGTCAATTAACTGTCCATGAATTTGTCTAGACTTTCTTAAAAGAAAGTGCCCAAAATTGCGAGATTTCGAAAATTGATTTTCAGAATAATTGTAAGTTTCTGGTACAAAGGAAACTTACATATTTCCAAAATTGAAAATTTCTAAAATAGAAAAATTTCCAAAATTGGAAAGTTTCCAAAGATGGGAAGATTTCGAAATTATTATAAAATTTCAGAAAATAGAAAATTTCAAACGTTTGCGAAATTTCATGAGGATTTCCAAACTTTGAAATTCCTAAATCTAAAATTTATTATAATTTGAAAGTTTCCATAATTGAAAATTTTTTTCCGAAATTGAGATCATGACAAAGTTTTCCACAAAACAATTATTTGATTAAGTCGAACACTAACCGGCTCTGATACCACTGTTGGGACCGGGTGCATGTCGACAAGGATACGAGTTCGTAAAATTTAAAATTTTTACGTGCAGCGGAAGAGTTTGCATAAAATAATTTCCTAAATTATTTTAACTTCGTATCTAGCATGCAACCTTATAGTGTATCGACATAATCATAAAATAAAAGTTTGCGAAAAGTAAACTAATTTACCAAGTACCTCGCGTAACTCGAAGTAAGGGACGAGATCCAACCGTAGCGTCCTTGGAAGCTTCGCCTCTATTCGCGTCCACGCCGAGTTCTCTTCGGGATGACTTCGCAAAGTCACGAGTTTTGTGCCGACGAGAACTACTAGATTCTCTATAGGCACAACTTGAAAGATCAAGAGAAGAGTTAGAAACTAACCAACAAGAAGCAACGGAATCGAATTCCGAGAGGAGAGGAGTCGCTATCCGCTTCTTCTTCTTCTTGTTCGGGTTCTTCTTCTTCTAGTGGCTCACGGCAACACCTCCTTGGTGTTGTGATTGGGCGCCGGCCCTAGAGGAACTAGGGTGCGCCGGCCCTAGAGAGCTAGGGTGCGCCGGCCCTAAGGAAAGAAGAAGAGAAGGAGGAGAGAAGAGAAGAGAGGGAGAGAATAATTAATCTCTTAATTACTCAATTGGAATTAAGGGCTAGCCTTTGGTTCCTTTATATAGTAGCAACTCCTTTGCTAAGTCTCCCTCTAAACCGAATTAACGGAATTAGTTATAAGAAATTTATCTTATAAATTTTCTTATTGCTTATTCCTTTTAAGCCTAGTCTTATTATAAACAATTTATAATAAAACAAATTAGTTATCATAAGAGATTTATCCTATAAATTCTCTTATGAATTTTATTATAACTAACTTTATAATAAAACTAATTATTTATCATAAGAAATTTATCCTATAAATTCTTATGAATTAATTCCGTTTAAACCAAGTCTTTATTATAAACTAATTTATAATAAAAACTAATTCTTCTTCTCTTTAAATTATGGAATAAATTTTATAAGAAATTTATAAACTTTCTTATTATGGATAAATCAATTCATAATTGATTTTATAAAATTAAAATGAACCAACTCATGGATTATTTTAATCTTCCATAAAAGAATAAATTTCTATAAATTTTATTTATATAAATTTCTTTATACAAATTTATTTATCCATAATTTATAAAATAAATCGCGCTATATTTATTTTATTAATTAAACCAATTAAATTGGTTTTCTCCTTTTATTTGGCCGGCCACCAAAGAGGGGTTAACACCCTCTTTGGTCGGCCAAACCCAACCCGGACCGTCGCGAATTAAACTCATTTAATTCGCCCAAAAAGCCTTCAAAAGACTTAGCCATTTTTAGCTTCTAATGCGCCTCTGACTAACTCAGATTCGACTTATTTCTCTTGATCGGAAAATCCAATTTTCAACTCGTTTTAAATCCTCGGATTACTCGTAGTGCGTGTGACTAAATAGGCTTTCGATTTATGTTGGCCGTCTATAATTAACTAATTATAGAACGATCATGAGTGGCACCTAGTAGTACATCATGATCCCCAATTAATCGAAAGATCAACGGTTTGACCTCAGAAGAAATTATTCTGAAACCCTTCAGCAGCTCTAATGAATCATGCCCCATTCCCTTCACCACCTTATACCCACTTGGTTCAGGACACGGTCAATGGTGTCAGTCCCCACTAGGCTGACTACGTCACGCCTAGCCCAAGTAATGTCTTACTCGTCCTTTGGATTTCTAATTACTCTCATGTATTTTAGAGACTCTCACTCTAAACATGATATGCTCTGGCCAGAGGCTTTGAGTAACAATCCGACGATAGGCCTGGGTATACATCTCCTCGCAAGGAGTGGTGAATCCTTTGTAGGCTGTTCAAACATCTTCGGGCACTTCGGCTTATACCCGATCATCCTGGGTCCACACCTCCTTGGAGATGCTTGCTTAAGATGTCAAAGTATAAGTCTCCATGACCAAGATGACTTGAACACCGCAAGTCAAAGGAACATCACACTTAAGCCGCAGTAAGATCTTCATTGACATATCTACATGTAGATTCCCATATGAAGTCTTACAGCTAGTCACTCCAATGAACTAGTTCCCTTTACTAGCATCCATGTTTATCTCCGGACATCCCAATGTCACCAGCCAGTGAGAATCAGCTGATTAGAGAATAACCCATGCTAGTCTCAACAGAATTGATAGTGTCCGTTTTTATCAATTCATCGACTAGGGATATTTTCAATACTTCACATTTGCGCATTTAGAGATAATCACTAGTTGTGATCTCATCACAAATTCTCTTATGCTGTGAGTTGTATTGCGGACATTCAGTAGATGAGTTTAAGATCCCAATCAAATACACAAGCATGTATACTCAAATAGTGAATTATCATTTATTAATATAAATGTTTTACAATCATAAGGCGATTGCCTTAGGACAATTCTCTCATATCACTAACACATGTTAGATCACAAATGAACTTAACTTTGAATCCTTTGCCAATATCAAAACAAGGTTCGATATGGTGCTTCCTGCACCAACACCAAGTTGGTGGAATTTCATAAAAACCCTACACAAGGTCAAGTGGTGGAAGAACCCAAGGAAATGGGCTCAATAGCTCACGAGGAGGAAGAAGTGTCAACTTCTTCAAGTGAGGAGGAGGAGCTAAGTGAAAGATCATCGACCTCCTCAAGAGAAGGAGAAGAAGAGGTCACCATCTCATGGATTGAGGGGGAGGAGAGACCCTCATCTACACATGATCAAGAGGAAGCCTCCACATCGTCAAAAGTTGAAGAAGTAGTCAACCTAGAATCTACTTCCACCAAAGCCAAGAGAAAGGACCACATTACATGCTTTGGGTGTAATGAAAAGGGGCACTACAAGGACAAGTGCCCAAAAGGTAAAAGAGAGGTAACTTCTAAGCCCAGGTCCGTTCGATTTTAATCTAACATAAATTGTAGGAATGGAGGAGCCCAAGAACGGAGGAAGAAGATTAGATGCTTTACATGTGGAGAGATGGGGTACTTTCACACCAAGTGTCCTAGAAAAAGTGAGCTAAAGAAAATGGAGCACTTGAGGAGATGGGAAAAAGAAGAAAGAAAGAAAAGAAGAAGCCCACATCAAGGAGGGACTACAAGGGTAAGGGAGGTAATTCCTAACCCTAGATTAAATTGCCATTCATATTTAAGTTCCTCTATGAATGCTAAGAATCATGCCAATTACCCATCCATGAATATTAGAAATAATGCAAATCATTCATCCATGCATGCTAGATTTCATGAAAATTGTCTTTTTGTGCATAACCATGGTTTTAAATATCATGATAGGAATAAGGATAACAAGGTAGATACATATCCTAAGAAAAGCATGCATCATGGTAAATCTAAGACCTGTGTATCCAATGCTAAAGGCATTAACCACAAGGGAGGGAAACAAATGCCAAAGAAAATGGGTAGTTCTAGGAATGTCCAAAGTGGGCATATGGACTACAAGGTTAAAGGTCTAGAGAGGGAAAATCAAGCCTTGAGGGCAAGGCTTGATACATTAGAAAAAGCCCTAGAAAGATTCACGGTTGGATCTAAGGGCTTAGACATGGTGTTGGGTAGTATAAAACCCAACTATGATAGGTTGGGATTGGGGTACCGATCTAAGACCTCCAAGGGCAATGGAAAGAAGTATGTTGGAAAAGCATACAATCTTAGTAAGGAGAGAAGGTCCAAGGATAGCAAGGGGATGCCATCCAAAGGTAGAAAGAGTGACTTAACCAAGGACAAGGTGTCCAAGGTTAAGAAAGCTCACTTTGAAGGACAAGAGTCACCGGTGTGGCTTAGTGTGGATCGAGTCACCTAGGGAGGTGGCTAAGGCTAAGAGCTCAAGGGGGAGCTCTAGGAGCCTTTAGGGTCCATGGTAAATGGATCTCAAAAGTTTCTCCCTTAGGAAATTAGGTGAAATGTGCCAAAAAGGGTTGGAAAACTTGGGTAAGTCTTAATCCTAGATTTTGGCACATCAAAAGGAGAATTTAGGGAGAAAAGGTGAAAAAGGAGCTATAACTCACAAAATTGAGGGTTAATATCAAAAGAAGAAACATTGAAGAGAAGTGAGAATTAGAACTTTTAGGATGAGCTCATTTAATACTTTTTAGAAGAAGTAGGATTTCGTACCAATCTTAGGATTTGGAGTACATTTGTTTGGAAACGTATTTTTCCCAAGTAGACATTGACCCCACAAACCTCCCCACGCAATTTCATAATTTTTGGAGATTTGTGGAGTTAATTAGGGATTTCTGAAATTGGGCTGGAAAATCTGAAAATCAGGTATCAGTCGACTGCCCTGGGGGCAGTCGACTGGTCTCAAGCCCAGAAACATTCTGTGAGTTTTGGGAGTCGACTGCCCCAGGGGCACTGGACTACCCCAGGGGCAGTCGACTGGTCCATAGGCTGAAACTGAGAAAGGGGAAATTGGCTAATCAGAGACCGCAAATTTGGATTATAGGATATGTTTTAGATTAAAATTAATGTTTATGATTTCATGAAGTATTATCGCATGACTTGATAAGACTTGGTTGATGCTTTGAAAATCAAGGAAGATTGATAAATTCCCCTAGGTATCTAGGACTTAGAGGTCAAAAGGGGAAAATTGAGGACAATTCCATGTATAAATTGATATTGGTTAGAGTTGGCAAACACATGAAATTTGAGATAGATTTGAAAGTTGATACAAATGTCAAATCTTTGATGGATATTAGAGAGTTGTACCAAAGTCAAGCATATTTGATAATCTCAATCAAATCATATTTTTCTAGGATAGGGTATATCCTGTAGGACCGGTGCCGTCGATAGAGGGGGGGGGGTGAATATCGACAGTTCAAAACTTTCGTAAAACTCTCGTAATACTATAGTTCATTCTGAACTCAAAGCGTTAGTGCAGCGGAAGATAAATAAAGAATAAAATAAAAGCAATACACAATGACACGCGGGATTTATTTACTTGGTTTCCGACCCCCCTGGGTCAGTACGTCCAAGGCCTATGTACTCGGCGTGAGTCCACTATTGGTCTCCTTTCCGGAATTTCTGGAGGCGGAGAAACCCGTCTTACAGTACAATAATTGCAATAAGAAATATAGAAAAATAATTGCAGTATAATTAAAGCGAACCGAACAGAACAAGTATGAAGCTCGGCCAATCTGGATCTCCGAAGTGTCGCACACCTCCTCCTGGAGCCTCCCGGTCGTAGAGCCTCGTCTTTTGCGTGTTGTCGTCGGTCAGAATGATCAGAATCGCTCTAGAATATTGTTGTTGAAGCAGAGGGGTCGAAGCCCCTTATATAGGCCTCCTGGGGGCGCCCTGGACGTTGGGGGCGCCCCGATAAACTCGGTCAACTCTTATCCTTGCGCCGACCTTGCCGCAGCTGATAAGACCTTTGACCAGGGTGCCTGGACCTTTCGGGTGCCCTCATGGAGGCTTATCTGTGTTTCTGACATGAAACAACATAAACAGGTTTGAACCCGGGTGCCCCGGACGCTCCGGGCGCCCCGCTTGACACCTGTTCTGCCTGCTTCATCATAACACTGTTCTTAGCTTTGGCTGGGGGCGCCCCCACTGCATGGGGCACCCCCAACACTGGGGGCGCCCTGCTTAGGGCCTCCAGCAGCCTACCACTTCTTCCAGTCTTGGTACCTGCAAGATATACAACCACAAAGCATAGATACATATAATATTGGTCTTAAGAACTTGGTTCTGACTTCGGATCTCCACGAAACCCTAGGTCGAACCGGCACAAGTTCCCATCCCTGAGAACTTTCCCTTTCACCTACTCCTTTCAGGAGACGGTTGCCACCCAGCCCTTCGGGTGGACTTTTGCTTAGCTTCCGATACCTCCGGACCTCGAGACACCCAAACCCTGACCCATCTCTACTCCTGTCCTTAGTCATCGCTCAGCTAAGTTGCTTAGTCCCTCGGACCAAGACTTCATTCCCTAGCAGTCCTTCGCCAGGTGCCTAGCGTCCCTTCGCTAGGTCTTCTATACCTAGCAGCCCTTTGCTGGGTGCCTAGCAGCCCTTTGCTAGGTCTTGTATGCCTAGCAGCCCTTCGCTAGGTGCCTAGCAGCCCTTCGCTAGGTCTTCTATTCCTAGCAGTCCTTCGCTAGGTGCCTAGCAGCCCTTCGCTAGGTCTTCTATGCCTAGTAGCCCTTCGCTAGGTGCCTAGCAGCCCTTCGCTAGGTCTTAGGGTTCCAATGCCTAGATTAACTAGGACTTTTCTTCAACTTAGGTTACTTCACTCTTACTCCCCTTTGTCTGTTCAATGTATCACTGACTTAAGTGTATTGTCAAACATTAAAATACTTAAAGAGGAACATCATTGATGCAAGTTGCACCAACAATCTCCCCCTTTTTGATGTTTGACAATAACTTAAGTTAGATTGGTTTAAAGGGGCTAACTTACTGTCCTTGGGGTAAAAATGAAAAAAATAAAAAATGATATAAGTTTTGAAACTACATTTTTGATCTTTTGGGAAAATATTTCTAACTTAAGCACACACCTCTCCCCCTTTGTCATACATCAAAAAACAAAAGAAAATACTTGCACCAACATTGAAAACCTTTGGTTCTTTGTGAAAATACTTAGTGCAAAATTTTGAAAGCATTGTATTTTGAAAGATATATTACAATTTTTGAAAAAATTGAAAAAGATGCTATGCGCTTTGAAAAGTACTAGTACTTTGAAAAATTATGTAATTTTTGAAAATATAAGTACCTTTGAAAAATGTATTAAATTTTTGAATAATTAAGTACTTTTGGAAAATGCATAACTTTTGAAAGAATGCTATTTTGGAAAATATAAATATTATGCATATTTTGCAAGTACTAACTACTTTGAATAATATAAGTAATTTTTGAAACATCATATTTTACTTGACTAGGATTCTTTTCCAGTCTGACACAATCCTAGAAAACCTTGTTAACTACAAGGATATTTTCCTAAGTGTCCTGAAAAATTTTCAAACTCAAGTAAATATTAACAAAATTTTCCAAAAAAATTATAGTACTTTTGAAAATATATGCTAGTGCAATTTGAAAAATGTGTGAACTTTTGAAGACTCAATATTTTACTTGACTTGGTTTATCTTCCAGTCTGACATTATCTTGGGAAACCTTGTTAACTACAAGGATATTTCCTAAGTGTCCTGAAAATTCTCCAACCCAAGTAAACATTATTTCAAAAATAATTTCATAAGTCACACAAATTCTAACAAATGGAATAATAGTATTTTGAAAGACTTAGATTCTTAGCAAGATTTTGAAGATATGAAAACATGTTATTAAATAGTTCTTTTAATTTGACCTCCCCCTAAACTTGACTCAGTCCTGGGAAGCTTGTTGACCACAAGTACTCTTCCTTTGAGTCTTAAGGTTTGATTCAGATTAAAAAGAAATATTTAACAAAAAAATGAATAATTATCAGAAAAAGATTTCTGAAATTCTTCTTTTGACTCAGACTCCCCTTAAATTTGAAACATCCTAAGAGTCCTTTGAAAATTATGAAGTGGATCTTTCCTCTGTGACTTTAGGGTTTATCAAAGTCAAAGAAACAGGTAAATTTTTGAACATATAATTTTTACAACATAAATCCTTTTTGAAAACATAAGTAATAATGATTTAAAGCACAGTTTTAGAAAAGTATTTTTCAAATGATAGTAATGTTTAAAGTACAATTTTTGAAAACCATTAAAAAAAATGAAAAGCACTCCCCCTGTACCCGATACCTTTTGACTCTATCTAAGTGCCTTAAGGAACTTTAGTGTTATCCTAAGAGGCTTGTGTCTAATTGAGTGAGTCAAACAATTTTTTGAAAAGATATATTTTTGAAAAATGTATAATATGTATAATCAATCAGACAAGCATGAATTCCATAAAAACATTATTATGTTGAAGCACTATTTTGAAAATATATTTTTATGAAAATATTCTAACAATTTTGAAAAACAATTTTGAAATATATTTTTCAATTCATTAGTCCTTAACATCTCACCCATTTTAGATGTATCAATACAACAAGCATGGTTGCCTTATAGGTGTATTGTGAGATGCTTGAATCATTTTTCTTAATTTATTAACTCTAAGATTTAATTGAAGCTTGTGTTAGATTTGAGTTTGACAAGAAGTAACTTGAATTTGAATTTTAAAAATTGGCTTACAGGTCTTGGCGAGGCACTAGGGCCTTCTTTGGCCGTAGCCTTATTGGATCATCAACCCTTTCCTTGACAAAGCCTTTTAATGAAATTTCATTTTCAAAATTACTTTTTGAAAAATTCTGGTCTAACTAGTTTGGGTCTTGGATCGGTAGCTTCGGCTAGTTTCACCAGTCTAAAGAGACCAAGTAGAGAATACTTGACCTTATTAGAATTGGCTTCCCTAACGTATTATCATCTCACCGCCACCCAATACTAGGTTGATCATGTTTCAATTATTCTTTTACCTATAGCCGTTCTAACATATGCATAAAATTTAAATATGAATGACATGTCATCTATTTAAAAGAAGTAGCAAATGCATGGCATAGCAATTATGCATGAGTCAAGCAATTCAAATCTTTTTATTTAAGTTTCTAAAAATGTATCAAATTCCCGAATTGATACATGTCGTGTGAACCCGCGAATATGCCAACCACTTTGACATATTTAATGTTATTAATTTTAATTATTATAGTTTGGGTAAAATTTTATTTTAGTTTGAGTTTAATTTATTTAAGATTTTAGTTGAATTCAGGTTAATTAAGAATTGATTGAAGTTGAATTAATTAATTAATCAATTGAGAATTAATGAATTTAAGTTGCAATTAATTTGGATTGAATTAAGTTTGAGTTAATTTAATTTGAATTTATTTCGAATTAAGTAGGATTAATTTGAATTTAATTAGGATTTAATTTGAATTAATTTGAATTTAATTAGGATTTAATTTGAGTTAATTTTAATTTAATTAGGATTTAATTTGAATTAATTTAATTAGGATTTAATTTGAATTAATTTGAATTAAATTTGAATTTAATTAGGATTTAATTTGAATTACATTTGAATTTAATTTAAGATTTAATTTGAATTTAATTTGAATTTGAATAATTAAGCATTGATTAATTTGAATTTGAATAATTAAGAATTAATTAATTTAAATTTTAATAATTTAATTTAATTTGAATTTAATTTAGATTAATTTAATTTTAATTTAGATTAATTTAATTTAATTTAATTTGAATTTCAATTAATTTGAATTTAATTTAATTTGAATTTAAATTACGATTTAATTAAGATTTAATTTGAATTTAATTAAGATTAAATTAATATTTAATTTGAATTTAATTAAGATTAAATTAAGATTTAATTAACATTTAAATTGAATTTAATTATGATTTAATTAAGATTTAATTTGATTTTAATTACGATTTAATTAAGATTTAATTTGAATTTAATTATGATTTAATTAAGATTTAATTTGAATTTAATTACGATTTAATTAAGATTTAATTTGAATTTAATTTCGATTTAATTAAGATTTAATTTGAATTTAATTATGATTTAATTAAGGCTTGAATGATTAATTAATAATTATGGATTTAAATTCATTATTTTCATTATTTTGAAAATTTTTTCTTCGTCTTTATCTTTCTTTTCAAGTTTTTCTAATAATTTTGATTTATTTGAATTTTTATAATTTTTATTGATTATGGCCCTAATCTTAGATAGTTCCATATTTTCTTCAACATTAGATCTTTCAATGTCCTCAACATGGGTGGCGTAATTTGGGCCACTAATTAAGGTTTTGTAATAATCTTCAATATTTTCTATGATTAAGTTATTATCTAGGAGAATTTCATCTTCGAATTTATCCTCAGAATTATCCTCAGACATATCTTCAATAGTTTCAAGAAATTCAAAATTAATCTCTGGATTATCCTCAAGATTTTCAGAATTTATTTCTGGATTATCCTTAAAGTTTTCAGAATTAATTTCTGGATTATCCTTAAAGTTTTCTGAATTTTTTGGATTGTCCTTAAAGTTTTCAGAATTAATTTCTGGATTATCCTTAATGTTTTCAGAATTAATTTCTAGATTATCCTTAACGTTTTTAGAATTAATTTCTGGATTAATTTTACTAAATTCAGAGTTATATTTAGAATTTTTAGATTCGAATTCAAATTTGTACAATGGATTTTCAAATTTGAATTCATAATTATCTAAAGAATTTTCCAATTTGAATTCAGATTTATCCTTAGGATAAAATTTATCTGAACTAAAATTATCAGAATTAAAATCATCAGAATTAATTTTATCAGAATTAAAATTATCAGAATTAATTTTATTAATTACTAAATTGATATTCTGAATTAAACAATTAATTTCTGATATTTTAGTCATATCTGTATTTTCTAATTTGACATACAAGATATTAATTCTACTGTGCAGTAAATCTAATTTATCAGGAAAATTAACTAATTTATCTAAATACAGTGCAGGAATTTTGAGACTTTTCGGAACGTAAATTTTGCGTACCTTCGCTGAACACTTGTTTTTATAGTGCCCGTATTTCTTACATTTGAAGCATTGTACGTGACTTTTGTCCCTCTGGCTTCCTGGCGCTGGTGCCTCCTTCGCCACCGGCGATGTAGACCGAATCTTACGAGTTGGGCACTGATTTTTATAGTGTCCTCTCTCCCTGCATGTGAAGCACGTAATATGAAATTTAAAAACAGACATTTAAATAAAATATACCTGATTCACCCCTGAGCTCTGTTGGGACCGGGTGCATGTCGACAAGGATACGAGTTCGTAAAATTTAAAATTTTTACGTGCAGCGGAAGAGTTTGCATAAAATAATTTCCTAAATTTTTTTAACTTCGTATCTAGCATGCAACCTTATAGTGTATCGACATAATCATAAAATAAAAGTTTGCGAAAAGTAAACTAATTTACCAAGTACCTCGCGTAACTCGAAGTAAAGGACGAGATCCAACCGTAGCGTCCCTTGGAAGCTTCGCCTCAATTCGCGTCCACGCCGAGTTCTCTTCGGGATGACTTCGCAAAGTCACGAGTTTTGTGCCGACGAGAACTACTAGATTCTCTATAGGCACAACTTGAAAGATCAAGAGAAGAGTTAGAAACTAACCAACAAGAAGCAACGGAATCGAATTCCGAGAGGAGAGGAGTCGCTATCCGCTTCTTCTTCTTCTTGTTCGGGTTCTTCTTCTTCTAGTGGCTCACGGCAACACCTCCTTGGTGTTGTGATTGGAACTAAGGAAAGAAGAAGAGAAGGAGGAGAGAAGAGAAGAGAGGGAGAGAATAATTAATCTCTTAATTACTCGATTGGAATTAAGGGCTAGCCTTTGGTTCCTTTATATAGTAGCAACTCCTTTGCTAAGTCTCCCTCTAAACCGAATTAACGGAATTAATGGAATTAGTTATAAAAAATTTATCTTATAAATTTTCTTATTGCTTATTCCGTTTAAGCCTAGTCTTATTATAAACAATTTATAATAAAACAAATTAGTTATCATAAGAGATTTTATCCTATAAATTCTCTTATGAATTTTATTATAACTAACTTTATAATAAAATTAATTAATTATCATAAGAAATTTATCCTATAAATTCTTATGAATTATTTCGTTTAAACCAAGTCTTTATTATAAACTAATTTATAATAAAACTAACTTTTCTTCTCTTTAAATTATGGAATAAATTTTTATAAGAAATTTATAAACTTTCTTATTATGAAAAATCAATTCATAATTGATTTTATAAAATAAAAATAAACCAATTCATGGATTATTTTAATCTTCCATAAAAAGAATAAATTTCTATAAATATATTTATATAAATTTCTTTATACAAATTTATTTATCCATAAATATAAAATAAATCGCACTTAATTTATTTTATTAATTAAACCAAAATTAATTGGTTTTTTTCCTCTTTATTGGCCGGCCACCAAAGGGGGGTTTGGCACCCTCTTTGGCCGGCCAAACTAACCCGGACTGCTGCGAATTAAACTCATTTAATTCGTCCAAAAAGCCTTCAAAAGACTTAGCCATTTTTAGCTTCCATTGCGCCTCTGACTAACACAGATTCGACTTATTTCTCTTGATCGAAAAATCCAATTTTCAACTCGTTTTAAATCCCTCGGATTACTCGTAGTGCGTGTGACTAAATAGGCTTTCGATTTATGTTGGCCGTCTATAATTAACTAATTATAGAACGATCATGAGTGGCACCTAGTAGTACATCATGATCCCCAATTAATCGAAAGATCAACGGTTTGACCCCAGAAGAAATTATTCTGAAACCCTTCAGCAGCTCTAATGAATCGTGCCCCATTCCCTTCACCACCTTATACCCACTTGATTCAGGACACGGTCAATGGTGTCAGTCCCCACTAGGCTGACTACGTCACGCCTAGCCCAAGTAATGTCTTACTCGTCCTTTGGATTTCTAATTACTCTCATGTATTTTAGAGACTCTCACTCTAAACATGATATGCTCTGGCCAGAGGCTTTGAGTAACAATCCGACGATAGACCTGGGTATACATCTCCTCGCAAGGAGTGGTGAATCCTTTGTAGGCTGTTCAAACATCTTCGGGCACTTCGGCTTATACCCGATCATCCTGGGTCCACACTTCCTTGGAGATGCTTGCTTAAGATGTCAAAGTATAAGTCTCAATGACCAAGATGACTTGAACACCGCAAGTCAAAGGAACATCGCACTTAAGCCGCAGTAAGATCTTCATTGACATATCTACATGTAGATTCCCATATGAAGTCTTACAGCTAGTCACTCCAATGAACTAGTTCCCTTAACTAGCATCCATGTTTATCTCCGGACATCCCAATGTCACCAGCCAGTGAGAATCAGCTGATTAGAGAATAACCTATGCTAGTCTCAACAGAATTGATAGTGTCCGTTTTTATCAATTCATCGACTAGGGATATTTTCAATACTTCACATTTGCGCATTTAGAGATAATCACTAGTTGTGATCTCATCACAAATTCTCTTATGCTGTGAGTTGTATTGCGGACATTCAGTAGATGAGTTTAAGATCCCAATCAAATACACTAACATGTATACTCAAATAGTGAATTATCATTTATTAATATAAATGTTTACAATCATAAGGTGATTGCATTAGGACACTTCTCTCATATCACTAACAAGCTCCCCCTCAACTCCTGGCATCGTTGCTCCGTCGGTGGTTAGTCCGGTGAAGAGCGGCTCGGCTCTGATACCAATTGTAGGACTGGTGCCATCGATAGAGGGGGGGGGGGGGTTGAATATCGATCGTTCAAAACTTTCGTAAAACTCTCGTAATACTATAGTTAGTTCTGAACTCAAAGCGTTAGTGCAGCGGAAGATAAATAAAGAATAAAATAAAAGCAATACACAATGACACGCGTGATTTATTTACTTGGTTCCCGACCCCCCTGGGTCAGTACGTTCAAGGCCTATGTACTCGGCGTGAGTCCACTATTGGTCTCCTTTCCGGAATTTCCGGAGGCGGAGAAACCCATCTTACAGTACAATAATTGCAATAAGAAATATAGAAAAATAATTGCAGTATAATTAAAGCGAAACGAACAGAACAAGTATGAAGCTCGGCCAATCTGGATCTCCGAAGTGTCGTGCACCTCCTCCTGGAGCCTCCCGGTCGTAGAGCCTCGTCTTTAGCGTGTTGTTGTCGGTCAGAATGATCAGAATCGCTCTGGAATGTTGATTTTGAAGCAGAGGGGCCGAAGCCCCTTATATAGGCCTCTTGGGGGCGCCCTGGACGTTGGGGGCGCCCCGATAAACCCGGTCAACTCTTATCCTTGCGCCGACCTCGCCGCAGCTGATAAGACCTTTGTCCAGGGCACCCCGGACCTTCCGGGCGCCCTCATGGAGGCTTATTTGTGTTTTTGACACGAAACAGCATAAACAGGTTCGAACCCGGGCGCCCCGGATGCTCCGGGCGCCCCGGACGCTCCGGGCGCCCCGGACGCTCCGGGTGCCCCGCTTGACACCTGTTCTACCTGCTTCATCATAACACTATTTTTAGCTTTGGATGGGGGCGCCCCCACTGCTGGGGGTGCCCTGGATGCATGGGGACGCCCTGCTTAGGGCCTCCAGTAGCCTACCACTTCTTCTAGTCTTGGTACCTGCAAGATATACAACCACAAAGCATAGATACATATAATATTGGTCTTAAAGACTTGGTTCTGACTTCGAATCTCCACGAAACCCTAGGTCGAACCGGCAAAAGTTCCCATCCCCGAGAACTTGCCCTTTCACCTACTCCTTTCAGGAGACGGTTGCCACCCAGCCCTTCGGGTGGACTTTTGCTTAGCTTCCGATACCTCCAAACCTCGAGACACCCAAACCCTGACCCGTCTCTACTCCTGTCCTTAGTCATCGCTCAGCTAAGTTGCTTAGTCCCTCGGACCAAGACTTCATTCCCTAGCAGTCCTTCGCCAGGTGCCTAGCAGCCCTTCGCTAGGTCTTCTATACCTAGCAGCCCTTCGCTAGGTCTTGTATGCCTAGCAACCCTTCGCTAGGTGCCTAGCAGCCCTTCGCTAGGTCTTCTATTCCTAGCAATTCTTCGCCAGGTGCCTAGCAGCCCTTCGCTAGGTCTTCTATGCCTAGAAGCCCTTCGCTAGGTGCCTAGCAGTCGTTCGCTAGGTCTTAGGGTTCGAATGCCTAGATTCACTAGGACTTTTCTTCAACTTAGGTTACTTTTCTCTTACTCCCCTTTGTCTGTTCAATGTATCACTGACTTAAGTGTATTGTCAAATATTAAAATACTTAAAGAGGAACATCATTGATGTAACTTGCACCAACATATCCTAGCAAGTGTGCTTATAAACCCTTAGGAGTGTCTAAGTGTTGTTGAGTTCTTTATGGCACTAGGGGTAAGGTTGCTTGGAAGCAAGCCTTTAATAGTGTTCAAGGGAGGAAGAACTCGGGTGTTAGGTTTGGAAGAACCTAACTTCGTGTTAGGAGGTTAAGTTGGGTAGAACTTAACCCTTTGAAAATGAAAATTGGGAGAAGGTATGGGTTAAGGGGGAGGTTGTCTCCTATTTGCCTTAGTTTTCATAAGAAAACTTTTGGGTTTTGTACCAGACTTGGAAATGGGGATAGATACATGGTGAAATATATTTTTCCCAAGTAGGTATGTGTACAACAAAGTTCTCCACAAAATCTGAGAATTTTTGGAGACTTGTGGAATTTCTGGCGTAATTCTGAATTTGGCCAGAAAAGACTGAAATTAGAGTATCAGTCGACTGCCCATTTGGGCAGTTGACTGCCAGAGGCTGATTTGGGTATCAATAGCTGGTTTGGGGTCCAAATGACAGGGAACAAGTGTATGGGGGGGGGTCTAGTACACTGTGTTTAGGGTCATTGGGAATTTAAAGAACCAATAATTGGGTAATTATTGGGTTCTTTTTGATGTATGACAAATGGGGAGAAATATTGTGTTTAAGTAGGAAACCAATACCTTTGATAGAAAGAAACCCTAGGTTTAGGGGGAGCTAAGTTTGAGGGGGAGCATGGCTGCTCCCTTCTTGGCGTAAGGGGGACCTAGGAGAGATTCTTAAAAAAAGCCTTTGTAAGTCCAGTGTAAGGAGGAGCTTGGGAGAAGCTTTAAAAAGCCCGGTTTGGTAGAAAATCCTAACTTGGAGGGTTATGTGGTGAAAATCCTAGCTTGGAGGGCTAGGTGTGGGAAAATCCTAACTTGGAGGGTTAGGTGGTGAAAATCCTAGCTTGGAGGGCTAGGTGTGGGAAAATCCTAACTTGGAGGGTTAGGTGGTGTAAATTCCTAACTTGGAGGGTTAGGTGTGGGATGCCTTGGGATATGATCCAGTTATGCATTGCATATGCATTCATTTAGCATGGTTCTTACTATTTACTACTATCTTGCTTCCCTAACATAAATGGTTTGCCAAACATCAAAAAGGGGGAGATTGTTGGAGCAATCGACCCCAAGATGGTCCGAAGTGACCATAGGTTTTGATGTTTGGGCAAAGGGTTTAAGTTAGGATTACCCTTGTATTCTTATATGCGTATGTTGAGTGTGCAGGTTGTACAGGTTACACATATGGACTTGATTGGATGGCCTCGGTACGGTGAAGGGTGGCATGGAGGCAAGCTGGAGGCTTGTGTGCGTATCCGAGGGACCTTGGTGAGCAAGGACGATGAGCTGGTAGGCGCGGACTTCGAGACATGCGTGAAGGATGGCATGGAGGCAAGCTGGAGGCTTGCGTGCATCCGAGGGACGGGAGCCAAAGATGAAGAGGGTGCGAAGGCAACAGTCGAGGCTGCGGAGGAGGAGTCAGTCGAGTCGTGAGGGTACGAGTGCAGTGTGATTGTACTCGGGAAATCCTAGGGTTTGAGTGCGGAGTGGAATGTACTCAGGAAGGGTAACCTTAGGTGGGTGAGTAGACCAGTCGACTGGCCTGAGGGTAGTCGACTGATGGAACTCACAGAAAGGTCTCAACCTGGGACCAGTCGACTGCTCTGGGGGCAGTCGACTAGTAGGTGGCTGGTGAGCTGGCAAATTCGAACGTTGGGAGTGTCAACGGTCGAATTTAGCTGGCACCAGTCGATGCCCTGGGGGCAGTCGACTGGTAGCGTGAAATCAGCCCCGAGTCCTATTTAAAGAGGACTTCGTGGTGGCTGAGTTTCTTGACGAAACTCGCTT
Organism: Boesenbergia rotunda; assembly: GCA_024364735.1. Classification (NCBI taxonomy): domain Eukaryota; kingdom Viridiplantae; phylum Streptophyta; class Magnoliopsida; order Zingiberales; family Zingiberaceae; genus Boesenbergia; species Boesenbergia rotunda. The sequence goes on along the minus strand of JAGFNQ010005627.1, from coordinate 199,153 downwards.
GGGTAAAGTGAGTTAGTAGTCTTTTGTGCCCAGATAGTGTCCGAGATATTGTGGCGAGGTTTCTCCACCCACAAGGAGCGACGAGGGCTAGCCGGAGGGTATCCGAGGAGTGATCCACTGACGGATTCTTGGATTAGTCACCCAGCCGGGGTGGATACCAAGTAAATACGGTTTGTTAGCGCTTGTTTATTGTTGTTAGTTTTATTTTGTTTATATTTCCGCTGCGTAACTACAACGTAGGTGAAAAGAATCAAAGAAACGCTATTCACCCCCTCTAGCGTATCGGAACCGATCCTACAGACCCGACTTCACTCACCGGGATTTCCATCACCTGACTTCACTCACCAGAACCTGGCTTCACTCACCAGGACCCGGCTTCACTCACCAGGACCCGGCTTCACTCACCGGGATTTCCATCACCTAGCCCTTCAAGCTAGGACTTTTCCACACCTAACCCTCCAAGTTATGACTTTTCACATGCCAGCGTGTGATCTCCCGATCCACCAAGACTTAATCCAAATTCAACCAAACTTGAATCAAACTTAAATCGGTGTCAACACCAAAACAACAATCAGGGTTAGACTACACAACATTCTCCCCCTTTTTATTGTTTGACAACCCGATTTAAGTTTAGACGTTAATGATCAATTGAAGGCAGTTCAATTATCGTAAGGGAATCAAAATCCTCCCCCTACAATAACCCTAAACTTAATCAACCATTCTCTCCCCCTTTGTCAAACATCGAATAGGGTATGGTTATTAAGTTTAAGCATTCCTCCCCCTCAAACACGAGTCTCTCCCCAAACCCAAAATAATCAAAGGTAAATTTTTGAATTGCATATGAAGGGCATATACCATAAATGTATCATGGCAACAATGTATATGCATCATACGCCAAAAGTGTGAATTTCACATGAAAACATATACAGAAGTATATCATGGTCAAACATGTATATGTTTCATATGACAAGTAAGGAATGCAGCTGTATCCGACACATAATTCTGATTGGTCTCCGTGATCGATCAGATTCGTTGATTACTTGATACAAGAAAAATGTCTGATTAGTCTGGGGAGCGATCAGATTTCAGACACATTTCTGAAACTCTGATACATTCCTGATCAGACTGCATTAACAATTTGCATTCCAAAACAAAGGTGTAGACTCCATTAATATTCGTCATTTTAGAGAAATTTCTGAAACACGACATTAAGACCAAGAGTCATGACTCAACAAACCCTTTCTTATGAATTTGAACATTCCAACATAGGTTTGTATCAAATCAGCATTTTAATACTTGATGTTTCAGAAAAATTTCTGAGAATCAAGGGTCTTAAAAATTCCTACCCTTTTTTGAACACTTGAATAAACTTGTACTCACTTAGTACCAGGTTTGTACCAATGGAGGATCAAGTATATTTCAATTGTACTTGGTGTGTATCAGATGTGTTGTATCAAAATGATCAACAATCTGATATAATTTGATGAAAAAAGATTGGTTTGAGGAGGTTTTGTTTCACTTTGGAATGATTTGGGAGTTCCTTGATCAGAATTGTTCTGATCGGTCACCAGACTGATCAGAACGATGACTGATCAGTCACCAGATCGATCAGAGTTATCCCTGATCGGTCAGTGGACCGATCATGTTTGACACAGAATGTTTTCTGAAACTGATCAGTTTCAGAAATAGGTTTGTTTCAATTCTTAACCTTTCCCAAACCCTTATACAAACATATTTGATCCATTTGTTCCTAAAATGTTCCCCTTAACCAAAAACCATCCCTCGAATCAAAATATGATACTAATAACCGATTTCCAAAACATGATCAGTTTGTATGTTTATAACATGTTTGCTCCAAACAAATTGAAATCAGGTTTGTATTAAACATTTATTCCCTAAGTTACCCATAGATACAAGGTTAAAATCATGATTCAGAAAAACATGGTAAACTTGAGCTAGATGTTGGGGATGTATAGATATCCTAAGTCCTAGAATCTTGATTTATATTGATACAAAGAAATCACTAGCTCATAGAACTTAAGCATTGAGTCCTTGTAGGATTTTCATAAAGATTAGCACAAGCTATATGTTCATCTTGTTCTTAACCAAAATTAGCATGCCATAGATTAATGTTAATCACACACACAGTAAGATCATGACATACTCAACTAAGTTTATCTCCAAAGTGTTAAATAACACTTAAGCCTAAGATATGTCACAAGTTATTGCAAATATTTTGGCTAACTTCAAGATTTATAGTGAACTACATAGTTCAATCCTAATCATGGCATTTTGAAGCTAAAACTCATGGATTGAGTTGAAAAGTCATACTTCTAAGTGTGTATTAAGGTCATAGTTCCAATTAAGTTTGTATTAAAATGAAGCATAGTATAATGTTGACAGGAAACTATTCATGCTCCTTTGATTACAATGAATTCATCATCATATATTTGTACTTTACTAATAAGAAAATTCACAAACATGTGTCTATTTAACTATGGATCATAAAACCATGAAGTTGTCTAAATTTATGAAATGTAGGCAATTCCAAAGAAAAACCTAATTTTAGACCTCTTGTTGTGATGAATGACAGTTCATCTCAATTCATGGGTTTGGAGCACCCAATATCAACCACCCATGTTTATAGATGCTCCCCCTCAACCAAAGCTATACTATTCGAAATATGAAAGTTTTAGGTACCCATATTTTGGGACCTAAAGCATCTACAATAAATGACATTGGCACCCATGCCTTAGTCACTTTCTTTCTAACTTTTTGAACCCTAGAATCATTTTGTGCTCTAAATTTGGTTCTTGACATTAATGATGCGAAACTTGATTCTTTAGGTTGGTAACCCAAACCAATCTTGTTGTACATCGCCCTTTGTGAGTTGAGTATCATATCTAATGTTTTAGAGCTTGTTGAAAACTTCTCAAGAACATTCTTGAGGTTTTCAACTTCGTTCTTCAAGTTCTTATTTTCATCCTTAAGGGGCTCACTGTGGAAATCATAAACATCCTCAACTTTAGAGGATTTCAATTCTTTTACTTCCAACCTTAATGCTTTGACTTTGGCCTTAGATTTCTTTAACAATTTGGTTAAACATGCGATAGCTCTATAGCACTTATCTAACTTGGGAGTGATTACCTCTTCATCATCCGAAGATGATGAAGGCACAGTTAAGGAGTCACTTGATTCATCACTGCTTCCTTCACTTGAATTCTCTACTGCCATGAAAGCAAAATGATGGGAGTTCTTCTCCTCCTCTTCTTCCTTCTTCTCCTTTCTTTTGTTACCTGCCACGCAAGCAAACCCTTTCTCTTTTGGGCTTGTGTTAGAGATCTCGTGTAGCTCCATCTCACAAAATAAATCCTCTAACTTAACAAAAGATAAGTCCTTGGAAACCTTGTAAGCATCCACCATGGATGACCACAAGGCGTTCATAGGAAAAGCTTTGAGCACATACCTCACAATGTCTCGGTTCTCTACCTTTTCATTTATGGAGTGTAGACCATTCAAGACTTCATTGAACCGTCCATGGAGTTTACTTACAGTTTCATTCTCTCCCATGGTGAGACTTTGAAGTTGGTTGAGAAGGAGGTCCTTCTTGGCTGTCCGGGTGTCTTGAGTTTCTTCATGGAGCTCAAGGAGTTTGTTCCATAGGTCTTTGGCAGAGGTGAAGGGGCCAACCTTGATTAGTTGCTCTTTGTTCATCCCACATTGCAAGGTGACAACAACTTTAGCATTGGCTTCCCCCTTTTTGATTTGCTCAGCCGACCACATGGAGAAGTCTAGATCTTTTCCCTCAATATCCTTTGGAGGAGAGAAACCCTCCTTTACTGAGAACCACAGGCTCATGTTTGTATTCAAATAAAACTCCATCTTTGATTTCCAATATTTAAAATCTGTGCCGTCGAAGAGTGGAGGTCGGTTTGTGCTCATTCCTTCTTTTCCAGCCATCTTGTTGATAACTCTCGGATGTTAAGCCGCTTGTACATAGCCCCAAGCTCTGATACCACTTGTTGGAGCTTGGATGGCTAGAGAGGGGGGGGAGGGTGAATGTAGCCAGACACAAATGATTTGCTCTTTGAGGTTTTCTGTGTGATCAGATTAGTAGCAGCGGAAGAAATGCAGAAAGGCAGAAATGTAAACACAAGCAAAGAAAGCAAACCAAATAGCTAACAAGGATCGTTTACAAGGTTCGGGGATAACTTGCCCCTACTCATTGGCATGCCCGTAAGGTGGGCGATCCCTTGATCGTCGGCAGATCAAGCCCCGGTGACCCCGGATAGAATAAAGCCTCCTTCTCGGTGGAGAAACCTCTCCATAAACGTCTCAATAGGATATAAGATAAAGCTCACGAGACTAAGGAGGAACCTCTCACAAGACAGTAGCAAGAAAGCTCAAGAGAGAAGCTACACAAGGAGCACAACAACAACAGCGAAATCCACAGCCACACTTGCTTGTTTTCTTGTTCGTTCTTCTTGTTGCCTCCTCTGCTTCTCATCTTCCTCTTAAGCTCCTGCTTCATCGCTAGGCTCCATCAGCATCCCCTGAGCCAGCCTGAACCCACTGACCTCCCTGAGCACTCAGTCCACTGAAGACCTCCTCTCCAGCTGAGTCTCCGTCAGTCGCCATCTGCTCCAGTTGCCGTTGAAACCTGAGAAGGAGAAGCAAACAAACCTGCTCCAAGGAAAGCCTCCCATTGACCTCCTTGAGTGTTTGAATCACCTGCTATCACCTGCAAACTCCAACAGAGGCATAGCAAATCGATATCAAATGAAATCAGCAAGTAGCAGAGAATCGGCAGTGAAAACAGACGGGATCAGAAACTTCTGACAGCGTATTTGAATTAAAGTTCTGGTCCTGATCGGTCCCCAGACCGATCAGAGAGGACCCTGATCGGTCACCAGACCAATCCAGTAGTCTTCTGTACACTCCTGATGTAGCACCCCAAAATTTTCCTATATGAAAATTTTATGAATTCATGAAACATTATTATGAAATGTCATGATGGGCTTGGCTTAATGGGCTTTGATGTGGTTTAGTGCAAAATGTGATAAAAATAAAGTGTAGAAAGGAGGAAGCAAGGATCGAACCTTGAACCTCCTAGTTACACTAACCATGTCTTAGCCAATGCACCAAGAGTGTTTCATGTTGAGAGAATAAGGAACGCCCTAGTTAAATATAGGGAAGTGAAGAGACATGTCCCTTCATGAGAATAGTATAAATAAGAGAGGAAGAGGGGGGAAGAACTTTGATTCTTCTTCTTCTCCACTCTCCCCACCGAAAACCTAAGTCTCTCTCTCCCTTTTCAATTTTCGAAAAGTGCACCCTAGGGTTCTAACCCTAGGGAATTGGAAGGAAGAAGACTCATCCAAGGATCTTGCCCTCTACTAGGGCCAAGGGTTCTAGAGAAGTTCTAGTAAAGGAAACTCTCACCCCTCCTTCAACCAAGGGTACCCTAAAGATTTAGAGAAGGTGAAATTCAAGCGAAAGGATGTAAGTATCCCCTCGCCTGCAGTGTAATTGTTGTATGATTCCTTCTTCTCCTTGTTTTCGAAAATGGGTGTATCCCTTGTGTAAGTTTCGACCACCCCTTAGGGGAAAGCCTTGGTTACTCCTTGATGCATGAGAAGACCCCTTGGGACTTAGGGTATATGTATATGTTGTTTCCCTTCAAAATGTTATGAACAAAACCCTAGGGTTTTGCCCTTATGTAGGTTTCGGCCACCCCCAAGGGAAAGACCTTAGCTACTCCCTAATGCATGAGGAGACCCCTTGGGACTTAGGGTATAGTTATATGTTGTTTCCCTTCATGTTGTGATGATAAAAACTAGGGTGAACACCCTACAAGGTTTCGGCCAAGGATGGAATTTAGGGTTTAGGGTTGGATGATTATCCTATGATGTATCCATGCTTAGTAGTGTAGACAAGGTGTTTGTATAAATGTTTGTGTGAAGGTTTGATTTCAAAAACCCTAATTCCCCCTACCCTATGACTTTCGGCCAACACCCTAAGATTAGGGTTTGTGAAGGTTAAACTACCCTATGGGATATGCTTATGTTTAGTAAGATGATATGTATATGTATGTGATGTTTAAATGGAATGCTTGATTGGAAAAGAACTTACCTTTCCTTAGCATGTAAATTTCAGCCAACATGAATAGGTTAGGGTTTGTGAAGGTTAAACTACCCTATGAGACATGATTATGTTTAGGAAGATGATATGTATATGCATGTGATGTTTAAATGGAATGCTTGATTGGAAAACTTCATGTTCCCTAGCATGTGATATTCGGCCAAGGCATGAAAGATTAGGGTTGTGAAGGTTGATTACCCCATGATGTATGCTATGCTTAGTATGATACCTGATGTATATATATGTGATGCTTGTATGGGATGTTTGATGTCAAAAATCTAACTTACCTCTACCCTAGGACTTTCGGCCAAACCCTAGGTTTAGGGTTAAGAAGAACTCAATTAACCCATGAAGCATGCTACCACTTCCTATGACATGAATATGATTTATGTGACCAATCTTGTTATATATAAAGTATGTTTAAGTGGTTGAAATATGATGTATGTGTGAGCATGTCTTATAGCCCATGGGGCACCCTTATGAATTGCATGTGATGTGTATGATAAAATGCTTGAAAGGATATTCCACTAAGTATGGGATCAAGAGCACCCCTTATGTTGTGTGGTGTGCCCCTATGGGATCATGAGCACCCTTGAAGAGTGGTGTGTCCCTTGAGAATGGATTTGGAGTACTCCTTAGCATATATGTAAAAGCATGATAAGTATTTTACTTTGAAAGTTGTGTACCCGACTCGGAAGGGGGTCGTTAAACAAATCCGACTCGGAAGGGGGTCGTTAAACAAATCCGGGGTACATGTTAACTGAAGGTCATGGCTCCGGTAGGACGGAAGGGTCCTGCTCTAATAGGTTGGTGGTTCGCTACCCCAATTCATTAGGGAATGCGCTTGATGTGGTACACAACTGGGCCCCTATATGATGATAAAGTATTTTTAAGTAATACCTTTATGGAATTATTTTGAAAACATTTATTATATGTGAAGGGTATGCTTAAGATACTTTATACTGCTTGCTTAGAAACTTTGATGTTTAATATGCTATGATAAACTCATGCTTATGTTTCATTATGTGTACATGTTGTATTCTTCCGTATGGATTTTGCGAGTAGGACAGGATCCTTACTAAGCATTTGTGCTTACTAGTTTATGTGTTATCTTATGCTACAGATAAGGGTAAGGGACACTTAAACTAAAGGAAGAGGCAGGAGGGCTGAAGATGTGTGGGGTGGTGGCTCGGGAAAGAAAGATTCTTATATCTACTTTACTATGTTTATGTTTCCTTGATAATGAATGTTAGTGCTTACACTTGGATTACTCTTATACTTGATTACGTTATGAGTTGAACTCCTTGTGAACCCATCATGTTATAGGATAACTCTTGATTATGATATTTCACTTGATGCTCTAGGATGTGAATTCATGATGCTTTGCAATGGAATGTATAACCTCACTATCATGATTTATGTGTTACTGAACTTGCTATGCACCCACCATGTTCTAATCATTAAAGCATGATATCTGATTGGCATGCACTGACTAGTATGCTTAGCACTTGTAAATATCACTTGATAGTTTTAAACAAGCAGACTCAGTACTTAGTCCTTGCACTTTTGTTAATTTTATTTTATGTTAAAATTGGATGATTGATTGTATGTAACCCCGCCCCGAGAGTAGATATAAGGGCGGGCGTTACACCTGATTGGTCCTCAGACCTATCCAGCAGTCTGCTGCATACTCCAGATCGGTCCCCAGACCAATCAGGCTGTGGCCTGATCGGTCACCAGACCGATCAGGCTGATCCCAGACCGATCCGGCTCCAGCCTGATCGGTCAGGGTGAGAAACCTCGCGACAGTTGATCGTTCAATTTGATCGATCATGGTTTCTCCCTGATCGGTCACCAGACCGATCAGGAGCCGATCAGTAGGTTTGCCAATGTTACTGGAAGCTCCCTGATCGGTCACCAGACCGATCAGACATCGTTGGATCGGTCACCAGACCGATCCAAGAGGGAACTTCGTGCCAACTTCCCTGATCGGTCACCAGACCGATCTAGGCAAGGCCAAACCCACTCTAAGTCAAGAGAACCAGCCTCCGATCCATCTCCGACTCGTGCTTGATCCCTCGGACCAAGACTCCATGCCCAGCTTTACTCACTGGGACTTCAACCTAGCCCTCCAAGCTAGGACCTGGCTTCACTCACCAGGGTTTTGATCACCCGGCTTCACTCACCGGGACCCGACTTCACTCATCGGGATTTCAACCTAGCTTCACTCACTAGGATTTCGGTCACCCGACTTCACTCACCAGAACCCGGCTTCACTCACCGGGATTTCCATGACCTGGCTTCACTCACCAGGACCCGACTTCACTCACCGGGATTTCCATCACTTGGCTTTACTCACCAGGACCCGGCTTCACTCACCGGAATTTCCATCACCCGGCTTCACTCACCAGGACCCGACTTCACTCACCGGGATTTCCATCACCTAGCCCTTCAAGCTAGGACTTTTTCACACTTAACCCTCCAAGTTAGGACTTTTCACAAGCCAGCGTGCGATCTCCCGATCCACCTGGACTTAATCTGAATTCAACCAAACTTGAATCAAATTAAAATCGGTGTCAACACCAAAACAACAATCAGGGTCAGACTGCATCAACAACAGGGAGTTTCGTGAACATCCTGTACAAGGCTACTTGGGATCAGATGCAGATAGACAAGGAGGAACTGCTCCCAGTCTCGACTCCGCTATTCGGTTTCACAGGGAATCGTGTACAGCCGGTAGGGCAAATCACCTTATCACTCTCATTGGGCAGTGACAGGCTCGAAAGAACCCGGAGGACTCCTTTGTTGATCGTAGACGCGCCCTCCTCCTACGATGTTATCCTGGGTCGCCCTGCGCTAAACACTTTCCAGGCGGTGGTCTATGTTTACCACCAAAAGATAAAGCTCTCGGTAGGCGACCGGCTGGTTGAAGTCCGAGGAGACAAGCTGGTGTGTCGGCGGTGCTACAGCGAAGAGGTCAGAACAGAGTCTTGGAAGAACCCGAAGGGCCTGGTAGACTAGTTGGAGGAGAAGGGAAAAAACTCAGGAGGTCCTGGCATGGCTATGGTCGCGGACTCTTCTGGTCTCGGTAAGATTTGCGCTTTATTTAGAACATCTGTCTGTGTCTCTCTGTGCTCTCGCAGCAAAATCAAGTAATAAAAGGAGATGTTTTTTTCAAAATGACAATGCGCCACCAAGGAATTAAAAAACCCTAATACCCCCGCGGTGCAGCCGATGCCGGGGGTATTTAGGCTTGGTCTGGGACATACACGCCCGACCAAGTATCCAAAACACTAATGCCTCGTGATGCAGCCGATGCCCGGGGTACTTAGGCTTGGTCTGGGATATACGCGTCCGACCAAGTATCCAAAACCCTAATGCCTCGCGGTGCAGCTGATGCCGGGGTTTCTTAGGCTTGGTCTGGGACATACGCGCTCGACCAAGTATCCAACACCCTAATGCCTCGCGGTGCAGCCGATGCCTGGGGTACTTAGGCTTGGTCTGGGACATACACGCCCGACCAAGTATCCAAAACCCTAATGCCTGGCGGTTTAGCCGATGCCCGAGGTACTTAGGCTTGGTCAGGGACATACGTGCCCGACCAAGTATCCAAAACCCTAATGCCTCGCGGTGCAACCGATGCCCTGGGTACTTAGGCTTGGTCTGGGACATACGCGCCCGACCAAGTTTCTAAAACCCTAATGCCTCGCGGTGCAGCCGATGCCTGGGGTACTTAGGCTTGGTCTGGGACATACGCGCCTGACCAAGTATCGAAAACCCTAATGCTTCGTGGTGCAACCGATGTCCGGGGTACTTAGGCTTGGTCTGGGACATACGGGCCCGACCAAGTATCCAAAACCCTAATGCCTCGCGATGCAGCCGATGCTCGAGGTACTTAGGCTTGGTCTGGGACATACGCGCCCGACCAACTATCCAAAACTCTAATGCCTCATGGTGCAGCCGATGTCCGGGGTACTTAGGCTTGGTTTGGGACATACATGCCCAACCAAGTATCCAAAACCCTAATGTCTCGTGGTGCAGCCGATGCCCGGGGTACTTAGGCTTAGTCTGAGACATACACGTCCGATCAGGTATCCAAAACCCTAATGCCTCATGGTACAGCCGAAGCCCGGGGGTACTTAGGCATGGTCTGGGACATACACACTCGACCAAGTATCCAAAACCATAATGCCTCGTGGTGCAGCCGATGCCCGAGGTACTTAGGCTTGGTCTGGGACATACACGCCCGACCAAGTATCCAAAAACCTAATGCCTCGTGGTGCAGCCGATACCCGGAGTACTTAGGCTTGGTCTGGGACATACATGCCCGACCAAGTCTCCAAAACCCTAATGCCTCGTGGTGCAACCGATGCCCGGGGTACTTAGGCTTGGTCTGGTGCATACACGCTCGACCAAGTATCCAAAACCCTAATGCCTTGCGGTGCAGCCGATGCCCGGGGTACTTAGGCTTGGTCTGGGATATACGCGCCCGACAATTATCCAAAACCCTAATGCCTCGTGGTGCAGCCGATGCCCGGGGTACTTAGGCTTGGTCTGGAACAAACGCGCCCTACTAAGTATCGAAAACCCTAATGCCTCGTGGTGCAGCCGATGCCCGGGGTACTTAGGCTTGGTCTGGGATATACGCGTCCGACCAAGTATCCAAAACCCTAATGCCTCGTGGTGCAACTGATGCCTGGGGTTCATAGGCTTGGTCTGGGACATACACGCCCGGCCAAGTATCCAAAACCCTAATGCCTCGCCGTGCAGGCGATGCCCGGGGTACTTAGGCTTGGTCTGGGACATACACACCCGACCAAGTATCCAAAACCCTAATGTCTCGCGGTTCAGCCGATGCCCGGGGTACTTAGGCTTGGTCTGGGATATACGCGCCCGACCAAGTATCCAAAACCCTAATGCCTTGCGGTGCAACCAATGCCCGGGGTATTTAGGCTTGGTTTGGGACATACGCGCCCGACCAAGTATCCAAAACCCTAATGCCTCGTGGTGCAGCCGATGCCCGGGGTACTTAGGCTTGGTCTGGGACATACACGCCCGACCAAGTATCCAAAACCCTAATGTCTCGTGGTGCAGTCGATGCCCGGGGTACTTAGGCTTGGTCTGGGACATACACGCCCGACCAAGTATCCAAAACCTTAATACCTCGTGGTGCAGCCGATGCGCGGGGTACATAGGCTTGGTCTGGGACATACGCGCCCGACCAAGTATCCAAAACCCTAATGCCTCGCGGTGCAGTCGATACCCGGGCTACTTAGGCTTAGTCTGGGACATACACACTCGAACAAGTATCCAAAACCCTAATGCCTCGCAGTGCAGCCGATGCCTGGGTTACTTAGGATTGGTCTGGGACATACGCGCCCGACCAAGTATCCAAAATCCAAATGCCTCGCGGTGCAACCGATGCCCGGGATACTTAGGCTTGGTCTGGGACATACGCGCCCGACCAAGTATCTAAAACCCTAATGCCTAGCGGTGTAGCCGATGCCTGGCGTACTTAGGCTTGGCCTGGGACAGACACGCTCGACCCAATATCCAAAATCCTAATACCCTGCGGTGCAGCCGATGGCTGGGGTACTTAGGTTTGGTCCGGGTTCCCCACCGAGGATACAAACCAATGTGCCCCATGATATCCCGAGTGCCCGGGACAGGTGGACTCTACTGAAGCAACGGTAAAGTAACATGCCCGACCAGCGGAACGTAAGCTAAAAACTCCAAAGAATAATCCGGGCACACACACACACTGGGTGACAAATGTAGTGTTTTATTTATACGGAAAGTATAGGGAACAAACATCTCAGAAAATTATCAAGATACAATTGGCTAAGAGAAAACACTTTTTTGCTTGGGCCTTTCTCCTCTAGAGCTCCATTCCTATAGGGTCGCTAGGCTCGGAACCACCTTCTAAGTACGCCAGATGCGGAAATCCGTCGATAGGATCCTTGACTCTTCTCCACTTTCTGGGCACTCCATCCAAGTATTCGGTGATGGAGAAGGATGCCTGAGGTAACACATGGGTAGCTTGATCCCATTCGAAGTCCCCCCTCTTGCCGTAGAGATGCAACCGAGTACAACATTCAAAAGGCAGAAAAAAGAGGAAGGAAAATAGCAACTGCAATTTCTCTCCGGAGCATGTAAAGTCCCAGAGAAGAATTGCCTTAACAGAGGAGGGGGAACAACAGCCGCCATCTCTTAACAAAAAGAAGAAAAAGAAAGAGAAAAGCCAGCGGCTATAGCCCCTCCCCTCTTGGTGATGACGTATCCCATAAACACCATCCTCCACCCAAAACATGGAGAAAACAAGGATCCGGAAGAGGATGGTGTTTGCTGGCGCAGGAGAAGGCAACCATCAGGATACGTCATCTCCTCCATGCCCCCTGGCGGACCATGTAAGGTCTTTTCTGAACTCCTCAAATAATCTGGGAGTCTCGCATCCTCCAGGATCTTCAGCGAGACCCTGGACATCATCTCCACCATGCTCCCTGGTGAGGGTAACCATACGAAAGACTCTACCTCGGAGGGTCCCTCAGCTAGGAACACTGCTGCCTCTCCGGTATTAGACCTCTGGGGCACCGACGAAGATGAAGGGAAGAGAGGTGGAATCACGCCACAAAGAACCAATCAGACAAAAGGGATGAAGAAAACGCTACACCCCTCTCCCCCTATTTATAGTGAAGGCGGCCTCTCCGTGCAGTTAATGCAAGGAGGATGCCAAAATAGCAACAGACGCCGAAGCGTTGTTTCGACCAACGCGCCCTTGCTACACCTTGGAACCCGTGACTCTTTATGGGCCCATTCAATAAGATTGCGGATAAGGATGAGGTGACGGTTCGGGAGCCGCCTGCCTACTCCAGAAGGAAACATCGATGGGGACCCGTCATGAACATAAATGCGGGTGTGAAGTTTGGGTTTGTAGAATTTCCAGAGGGGATCTACCCTCAGGATCAACCTCAAAACAAACAATTGTTCATTAAGCCTGTAAAGCGAAGACATGGGACGCAGCGAGCAAAGGCACATACATAAGGAATAGTAAAAGTGATTGTGTTAGTTCAAAAATTACTACAATGGGTCCCGACCCCAGGTAGATATGGATCTCCGCTAGCTTGGGAGAAGACCCCACTCTCTAGCCTAGACGACACTTATAATCGCGGGTCTGCATCAGGAGGGAGGAGCTGATCCTTCTTCAACTTATCGATAGCCCCATGGAAGCCCTGCTACAGGCGCTGCATTACCTAGTCGGCTCCGATGGTATGGAACTCATCCGACTCCAGAAACTTCACCTTGAAGCCTGCCTCGGCTTCCTTAGAACTAGAAGCTCGGGCAACTCGAAGGGCAAGGAGCTCGGCCTCAGCAACCTCGAAGGAATGTCTCAACTATTCCAGCTCGGCAGACATCTCCGCCTGCTCGCCCAAGGCCTCTTAGAGTCTCTTCGACGTGTCACGCTCATCCGACCGAGCCTGGACCAAGTCATCCTCCAGGACGGATGGACGGTCGGTGGCCATTAGTAGATCAGACTCCTTCTGACTGAGTTGTTGCGCCTTGTTGGGACCGGGTGCATGTCGACAAGGATACGAGTTCGTAAAATTTTAAATTTTTACGTGCAGCGGAAGAATTTACAAAAAATAATTTCCTAAATTATTTTAACTTCGTATCTAGCATGCAATCTTATGGTGTGTTAACATAATCATAAAATAAAACTTTGCGGAAAAGTAAACTAATTTACATTATACCTCGCGTAACCCGAAGTAAGGGACGAGATCCAACCGTAGCGTCCCTTGGAAGCTTCGCCTCTATTCGCGTCCACGCCGAGTTCTCTTCGGGATGACTTCGAAAAGTCACGAGTTTTGTGCCGACGAGACCTACTAGATTCTCTATAGGCACAACAAAGAAGATCAAGAGAAGAAAAGGAAACTAACCAACGAAGTAACGGAATCGAATTCCGAGAGAGAGGGAGATGTGATCCGCTTCTTCTTCTTCTT
>JAGFNQ010005627.1:143039-184685 GCA_024364735.1 Boesenbergia rotunda | reverse complement strand
GTGGGTCAGTGGGTGACGAAGCCAGTTGATGTGCAGAAGGAAGCTTAAGAAGAAGGGGTGTGCGAATCAGAAAAAGAGACACAACAGAAGAGACGACTGTGAATAGAGAAAAGGGTTGTTGCTGAGTTGTGTGTCTCTGTATATTCTTCTTGCTTGAGCGTTTCTTCTATCATCTGTTGTGCTTCCTTCTCGTGGTCTCCTGTACTCAACTTGATACATTTCTGAGATCTGTGGAGAGGTTACTCCACCGAGAAGGAGAATATTTTAGCCGGAGTTCCGGGACTTGATCTGCCGACGATCAAGGGATCACCCACCTCATAGGCACGCCAAGGAGTAGGGGCAAGTTATCCCTGAACCTTGTAAATCCTTCTGTTAGCGTCTGGTTTGTTTTCTGCTTGTGTTCTTTCTGCTATGCTTTTATTCCACTGCTAACCTAAGTGCAGAAAGAATCAAAAGAAGCCAATTTTTAAGTGGGTGGCTATTCACACCCCCCCTCTCTAGCCATCCCAGATCCAATAGGAAAGCCTCCTAAAAACCTATGGCCCGGTCGGGCTGCGAAACTAAAGAACCCTCTAAACCCTATCGGGACGAAGAAAGAATGAAAGAGATGAGGGGTCAAAGGAAGATCAAAAAGCTTGAAGACGATATACGCCCCTCCCATCTGGGCGAAGACATTAGGAGTCATCTGGTGAAGGGGGATATCAAAATAGGAGGCTATGTTCGTGAAAAAAGGGGGGATAGAGAAGCGGAGCCCTAACTTCATATGCCCTAAGAAGAAGGTCAACATGCCTGCAGGGGGCTCCACGGGCGTCTGACCCACTTTGGGGATGACCATTGCCATCTCGGCCGGGATGCCATAGGCCTCGGTGGCCGCCTGCAAGGCCTCCGACCTCACTCTCAAGGAGGCAGACTCATACCACTCTGCGTGATAGCTTTCCATGATCCCTACGAAAGAAGACAAGAAGGAGATAAACTACTCACGCAAGAGAGGCTTTACGAGAGAAGAAGACGAAGTGCACCCAGCCGCCGAGTCAGACGTAGGCTTAACATCTGCACCTTCCCCTCTTATACTCAGGCGGCCGCCTGCCTGGATGCAATGGGGAGGAGACACGTGGAAAGCGAGAAACCGCTGCGCACAGGCAGTCGCTTGTCGCGAGCTGACCAAGGCAGCGCACGAACTTGTGGAGATGGCCATTGGGATGCGTGGCAATAAGACATTCGCTAGGGTACCCTGCGCCTTTATAACGAAGAGACAGACGTCATTATAATACCTCAAGAGTCGGGATATCCATTTTTTTTTTGAAAAGGAGGGCGAAGGCCCGCAGCTTCTTCATCTTGGCACTAATCCGATCAATCAGCCACACTTCCTTCGATCAGACTTGAAGGGAGGGACTTGTGATAGGGTTGAATAGTCCGTGCCCGGCACGGGGGATGAAGAAGTCGTGGGGCGCGGCATGACTGGTCGAAGCGACCCTCCGGGGCCCCCCTCAGGAGACGCACCCGGGAAGGTTATCCCGAAGACCCCTCTCAGGAGCACACTGGGAGGTTAGGCCCCGAGAGCACCTCAGGAGTTATAGCGCCCCGAAGACCCTAGGCTCACCTCGGGAGGTGGAGTCCCCGCAATGACCGACCTCGGGAACTGACCCCTCCTCTCGATGCGGATAATAATCCCCATTGGAAAAGGTCTGCACGACCCTTAAACATCGCAACGGATGGAAGCGTGATAACGGCGCATACCGTTTCATTGGATATCCGATCACCGCCGAAAGAGGGGGGCGTGACTTAAGTATCGGAGACGTGGCACCGATTGAGGGGCATGTCTAGTATGTCAACGTCAGTATAAAAGGTAGTCCAACCCCTCCGGTAAGAGGGTTACGCTCTCTCAACTCTAGATACATTCTTTACTTCTCGCTACCTTTACATCTCGAACAGACACTGACTTGAGCGTCGAAGTGGACTCCACCGGACCCCTGCCGGCGTGTCCCCTAACGCTTATGTTAACCTTGCAAGGCCCTAAGTTCCTCCCCGCCACAGCAACTTCCACGGGGGCAGAACTCCAGCGTCTGACCATCGTTGTCGACTCTTTCCGGAACAAGGATTTTTTACATCAGCTTGATACCATTATAGAGTTGATCTGGAGGTAAGAGACATACCTTACTTATCATGTCGGATCTGAAATTGGAGTTCTCATCTTCTAACGTGACTCCTCCTTCATCAATGCTTTCTTTCGAGGTAGCTTCATCGTATGTTGTTTGGTGACTAGTCATCAGTGCTAGTACAATGTATTCCTTGACTTTAGATTTATCTGATGACGACTCATCCCATGCTGCTTTTAGATTATGAATCTTTGACTTTGTTGCTCTTTTTCCCTTGTTCTTTAACTTTGGGCAATTATCTTTGACGTGTCTTTCTTCGTCGCAGTTATAGTTTTTGATTTTTCTTTTGCTTCGAGGATTTCTTTTGACCTGTATCTCATTAAAGTAATTAGACTTATTTTTTTTTAAATTTCCTTACCATGTAGGTTGTTTCCTCTTCATCAGTTGAAGATCCCTCCTCCGGTTGGACCCTCCTTGTCGCTAGGGTGATGTTGTCCATCTTTTACCTTCTTGATCCTGCATATCTAGATTCGTGAAGCTCAAAAGTAGAAAACAAAAATTTTCAATGTACTTACCTCGAAGTCCTTGGAAATGCGTTCAAGGCATACCTTAATGAATCTTGGTTTGTTACCTTTTCTCCGAGATTCGTGGGTCCAGTGATGAGCTCTTTTATCTTTGCTTGAAGTTTGGATACCGTCTCTCCTTCCTTCATTTGGAGATTAGTTAGCTCGCTTTGTAGTATATCATGTCATGCCAGTTTTGCTTCCGAGGTCCCTTCGTGTAACTCTAAGAATTTCTCCCAGAGCTCTTTTGCTGATACGTATGTGCCGATCTGGTTGACCTCTTCAGCTGGTAGCATGGTTAGCAGATGAAACTTTGCTTTTCCATTAGCTATGAATTTAGCTTGCTTCTGGTTCGACCAGAGCTATTTTTCCTTGTCTTCGGGTGCTACAAAACTATTTTTCATTATTAAAAACAATTCAAAAGTAGTTTTGAAAAATACCTCCATACGACACTTCCACATTGCGAACTCTCCCTCAAATTTTGGCGAGTAGATACTTGGTCTGGCTATCATTTTGTTCCTTTATCTGGCGGTTAGCACTTCAAAAGATGTTGGGCTCTGATACCAATTGTAGGCATCGGCCGGTCAACAAGAGGAGGGTGAATTGCCCTTAAAAAAGAGTACTTTATCTTTTGTTGTTCTTAAACAAAGATAGTTAGTTAGCACAAAATAAGAATCATAAATCAAATTAACTTCAAAGAAAAGAGACACATAATGTATTTGGTTTGCAACCTGGGTGGTTGCTAATCTAAGACAAATGAAAGCTCACTCTTCATGTTAAATATTGAAATTGTAAGGGGTTAAAATGATAAAATTCAAAAATTAGGGACCTAGTTGAAATTATTAGAATTTGGAGGGTTTTTTTGTAAAAAAGCCAAAATAGATAAAAACCCTAAAAATTTCCTCACATAATTCATTTCTTTTTCCCGTTTCTTTTTCCCCGATCGAGCAGTTTTCCCCTTTGTCGGGACTTCTTCGCCGACGCCGACTTCTCCTCTCGCGACCGCGACAACCATCGACGACCCTGCCTTTTCCATGTCTGCGCCTCGTGCCTCCCCTTCTCCTTCTCCTTCTTCTTCTTTCGTCTTCTCCGGTGCGCACGAACAGGGTGGAACCTTAGCCGACGTCGCGCCTCCCGTCGCCTCTGCTTGCCTCTGTGCTGACCACCGCTCGACGCCACAGCTTCATCCCCCTCATCGATCGCTGTCGGTTTCTCATCACCCAAGGCCAAGCCATCGTCGAGTCCGTTAACCATGAGAGGAGAAACCCTAAGGTAACGATTGTTTCCCATGCTTCTTTGAAACTAATAACTCTAATCAAGAACTAAGTTATTAGTTTTGATAGAACCTGGTTAGGCGCGTGTATGCAGCATGAGTGGGTTTTGTGATTAGTGTTACTGCCATTATTTTGTGAGTGATAATACTGCGTGATGTGCTTGAAGCATCGAGCTTAGTTAGTTTAGCACTGGTATTTTTTGTAGGTAGTTGTTTCTGCTTAGTTTGTTGTGAAGATCATAAGCTAGATAATCTTGAATATTGTTTTTAATGTCGTATAAGTTATATACCATGTATAATATGATTCGATTTAGAACATGTTGTAATTAGGATATATCCTAATCAGGTTTTGTAGTTTATTTGGTTAATTTATTTAATTTTATAATAGCTAAATTTAGTCCTTGATACATGACTTGACTTTGGATGGAGATTCTTTTCTCGTATATGTTCTATATAAAGGCGAGTACTTCTCCTTTGTAGTCTTGTAGTTCTTTTATCTTAATGCATGACTTATTATGTTTGAATATGTCTGCTTGACTTTGATCTTTATTGTTTGTTATTTTAATATCACCGTTGATACTTTCTTTGTTTGACCTTCGAGTTTAAATCGAAAATTCGTATTCGTATAGTCTCTCATTGATTTCCTATTTTTGTAAAGTACCGCTCGTATGCGAGTACTTAGTTGTTTATTAAACACCACTAGGATGGTTGACATTAGAGATACCCTACCTAGTAGTTTAGTTGCATATTCATTGTTTCTTTGGTTGGTTTCTGGTACTTGTTGTTTATATCGTTGCATCGTTGTTATTCGGTTGTTTATGTATTGGTATTATGCACCATATCTGCACCATTGCATACTGACAACTGTTGGGCTTCCATATGGTTAAGCCGTCGTCAGTCATCTAGTTGCTTTGCCACTCAACCACTTGTTGTGGTAGTTGCTAGAGTGGGAGCAACCGTCCTGTTACGCCACACTCGACCACTCATGTACAGTGGATGTTGGAGTTGTAGGCAAATAGTTGACACCCTCACGTTGTTTTCGAGGGATATTAGAGTTGTTGATAGCTCCCCCTATATATCGGGGTTTTGGAGTAGTTGGCTCCCCAGCATCCTGTCCACTCAACCACATATATCTGTGGTATTCTTTAGAGTACGTACAATTATCACAACCCTATCCACTCGTCCACACAGATGTGATGTGTTGGCGTCTTGACTGGCGTCAGGGGTGACACATGTCATTGCATCATATGCATCTATTGCATTTATCCATTTTCTTGTGTTTGTTGCATTTATATGAGCTATGGTTGCTACATTTGGTTGACATGCATGTTTGCTTGATACTATGCTATGTCGTATATTTTCACGTTGTTTTATACATGTTTGAGTCCTCTATTTCTTAGAGACTGTACATCGTTGATATCTGTTATTTCCTATATCTTTATGATGCCATGCAATTGTCTACTCATATACCCGCAGAGTTCGCTCTGACTCACCACCCTTGCTTCCTATTTTTGTTTCAGGTAGTAGGTAGATGCATTACTTGGAGCCAGGAGAGGATCCAGTTGCCAGTCCCATCGTGTTAGGTGTTAGTTCATTTTAGAGTTGGGTTTAGTTTATTTTTCATAGTTACTTTATTTTCTACACTTCGTGAGTTTCGCGTTCTTATTTCCTAGACTGGATATATTTTATTAGTCTGATATTGTTGTAGTAGAGATATGATTATTTTGGACTTATGTTGGAGTTTCTTTGTATTCGGACTTTTTTTTAGCTTTATATCCGATAAAAGACGTTAAAGGTTTTGCGAAGTTTAAATCATTTTATCTTTATCTTTCATATTCATATAAACTGCGTGGTTGTGTGTTTAAATTTCTAGTTTTGATGGCTGAGCCATCTTATGTGATGATATTGATGTATTATTTACCCCAACTTGTCAGCCGTACAGGGGAGATGCTGCTCAATTTTCGAGTAAGCATGTGCCTTTGGAGGCATGACAATTTTTGGTTTCAGAGCTAATAAGGGGCGCTTGGTATATATTCGGTAATGGGAATAGTAATTGGTTTTGATTGAGGGGTTTATTGGTTTAGTGATAACCTAGTGGGGGCTGGGTTATAAAATCAGGGGTATCATATCCATATTTTGATTCTGATTCCCGTATACCAAGCATCATAAATGGGAATGAAATAAATTTCATTCCCATTCCCGACTTCTAAACCTGCTTACCAAGCGCCCCCTAAGTTTTGCGATGTTTTGGTGCCTGTGGGTTTACGGAGTTATTTTACGAGGATAATCTATATTTTATAGATTTGTTTATTTTCACGGAGTCATTTTCTCGGTATGGTTGTGTTTTGAGACTTGACAGCGAAGAGATCTCTCCCGGCAACAAGAAGTAAGTTGGCTTTAAGTTTTGATAAAATTATATCTAAGTCATGTGTGTTGGTGTTGTTAACAGGTATGCCTCATCGTATTGAGTTGTCTCCACCCCGTGCTCGTGGTCGTGGACGACGATCACGGGGGAGGCCAGAGGAGGCCGAGGGAGACACGAGTCAGGAGGTTGAGAGGCCCACTAGAGTGGAGCCGACTGGTCAGCTCACCAGGACGCTTTGGGTGAGCTGAGACCTCCATCACTGAGAGTACCTCCTTCTTATCCGTCAGCAGTTCCAATCGTACCATCAGAGGCAGGTCCATCAGTGCCACCAATGGCAGTTCCTGGAGTGCCATCAGTGGTACCCCCTACCCAAGCGGGTTGGCTTATGGACAGAGCTCGGATTCCTTTACTGGCAGCATCTGTGAAGGGTCGTTTCACACTGTTCCATGGAGAACCAGATCCGTATACTGCTCATGCCTAGTTGGAGACATTAGAGGGCGCCTTCAGCTATATGACCCTCACAGACATAGAGAAGGTGGAGTTGACTACATATCACCTTCGAGATCAGGTCGTCACTTAGTGGAACATGCAAAAGACTCTTATTAGTGGACAACCAATTTCTTAGGGTCCTTTTCGCGAAGCTTTTGAGAGTAAATATTATCCTGATGCGTTTCGTACGGCCCGACGACAGGAGTTTCTTTCTCTTCATCAGGGAGATCGCTCAGTTATGGAGTATAAGGCGGAATCCAATCGCCTGACGGAGTTTTGTCCTCAGTTGGTGGCTACAGAGGATGAGCAGACAACACAGTTCACGCTGGGCCTAGCTGGATATATCCAGTTACGTATGTTTGGATGGACTCCTACTTCTTATCGAGAGGCTTTGGATCAGGCTCTACACATCAAGATGATCCAACATTAGTTGCATGGTGATAAGAAGAAAGGAAAGCAGACAACTCAGGGTTCAGCAGGGACACAGAAACAGCAGACTGTTGGACATAAGCACAGTAGCAGGAGTCAGAGTACATAGGAGACTTCTGAGCCTCAGTGTCGACCCCAGAAGTTTGGATGATTTTCAGCTGGATCGTCGCAGGGTTCTTAGCAAACCCGGAGGTTTGCTACTAGCGGGGCTCATTATTTTCAGTGTGGATCTAGGGACCACAGCAGACCAGATTGTCCCCTAGAGCACCCCATCTGTTATTATTGTAAGCTTCTGGGTCATGAGAGTCGAGGTTTTCCTTTGAAGGCTCAGCATAAGTCGGTAGCAGTTACTCCCCAGGGAGGATGATCAGGACAGCAGAGGCCACAGCGAGGCGGCCTTCAAACTCAAACATCATCCCGTCAGTAGCAAACAGGACGTCAGCAGGCAGTTCCTCCACCAGCTCAGAAATATTGTATGCCTGGGCATGAGTACCCCTCACCAGTGGCGTCTCAGTATTCTGGGATGGGGTCGTACTATCAGCAGCCATACCCAGCATACCGGCCTGCAGTCTATCAGCATCAACAGTCGACTGAAGCTTCAGGTTATCAGCCTTAGCAGTCGGTTGGGCCTTCTGGATATCAGCCCCAGCAGACTGCCAGACCTTCATCATCTCAGCCTCAGCAGGTTTTAGCGTTGCCACCTCCAATTCCAGAGTCAGGTCAAGTTTATGCTATCACCAGAGAGGAGGTGAATCGGTCTTCCGTGGTATGATTTCAGTTTATGCATTTCCTGCTGAATTGCTTGTTGATACTGGTAGTTCTAGTTCTTTCATATCACAGTTGTTTATGGTAAAGATTAGTAGGTTGCCTACCCTTAGATCACAACGTCTGTCAGTATCTCTATCATCCGGTGAGGTATTCGATATCACGCAAAAAGTTAAAACATGTCCATTGGATTTCAGCGATTATACTCTCACCGTAGATCTATCAGTTCTCGAGATGGTAGAATTTGATATTATTCTGGGCATGGACCTCTTGGCGGATTTTAATGCCACAGTTGATTACCAAGCGAGGGTGGTTACACTTCGGCCTCCGAACCAACCCTCGTGGGAATTCATTGGCACCAGAGATGACGGGATTTCTATTATCTCTACACTTCAGGTCCAGAAGCTTATATCACACAGATGTCAGAGTTTTCTTTTGTCATTGATCAGCACTGATGACAGCAGTAGCCCTCAGCTCTCGAATGTTCCAGTGGTTTAAGAATTTTCAGACATATTTCCAGAGGAGCTTCCTGGTTTGCCTCCTAGAAGACAAGTTGAGTTTATGATTGAGTTGATTCCGGGGACTGCGTTGGCATCAAAGTCTCCGTATCGTATAGCGCCTAAGGAGTTGGATGAGCTAAAGGTACAGCTTCAAGAGTTGCTTGACAGGGGATTCATCCATCCTAGCGTATCTCTATGGGGTTCGCCAGTTCTATTCGTAAAGAAGAAGGATGGTTCTATGAGGTTATGCATCGATTACAGACAGTTGAATGTAGTGACCATCAAGAACAAATATCCCCGACCTCGAATTGAAGACTTGTTTGATCAGTTGAAGGATACCTCAATGTATTCTAAGATTGATTTTGTTGGAAACGGATGGCTAGGGGGGGTGAATATAGCCAATCACTAAAATTTGCTCTCTTAAATTTTCTGCGTGATCAGGTTAGTAGCAGCGGAAGCAAACAACACAAACAGAACAATACAAAGAAAGCAAACCAAATCGCTAAGACGGAGATGTACAAGGTTCGGGGATAACTTGCCCCTACTCCTTAGCGTGCCCGTGAGGTGGGCGATCCCTTGATCGTCGGCAGATCAAGCCCCGGTGAACCCGGATAAGATAGAGCCTCATTCTCGGTGGAGAAACCTCTCTACAGATCTCACGGATGATGGAACTTGAGTACAGGAGATCACACAAGAAGGAACACTCACAAAGCTCTCACAGGAATGCAACAAGATCGCTCAAGCACAAAGCAACAGAGAGCACGAACACAGCCCAGCCAAACTTCCCAAGTTTCTGTCTTGTTCGCTTCCGCTCCTCTGCTTCCAGCTTCGTCACTTAAGCTCTGCTCACCATCACAAGCTTCATCAGCATCCACTGAGCCAGCTTGAACCCACTGACCTCCCTGAGCACTCAGTCCACTGAAGACCTCCTCTCCAGCTGAGCCTCCGTCAGTCGCCAGCTGCGTCAGTTGCCCGTTGAAACCTGAGAATGAGAAACAGCCAAACCTGCTCAACGGAAAGCCTCCCATTGACCCTCCTTGAGTGTTTGAATCACCTGCTATCACCTACACACTCCAACAGAGGCTTAGCAATGCATATCAAAACATATCAGCAGTGTATCAGAGAATCGGCAGAGAAAACAGACTTATGACAGCATATTTGAATTAAAGTTCTGCGCCTGATCGGTCACCAGACCGATTAGGAAGGACCCTGATCGGTCACCAGACCGATCCAGAAGTCTTCTGCACACTCCTGATTGGTCCCCAGACAAATCAGGCTCCTGCCTCGGTCACCAGACCAATCAGGCTCTAGCCTGATCGGTCACCAGACCAATCAGGCTGCTTCCAGACCGATCAGGAGTCATCCTGATCGGTGATAGTGAGAACCTTGCGACAAATGATCGTTCACTAGACCGATCTGAGCAGTATCCCTGATCAGTCACCAGACCGATCAGGAGCAGATCAGCAGGGGAACTCAACTCACTGTTCGCTCCCTGATCGGTCACCAGACCGATCAGGAGCTGTGTAGTGAGTGAAACACACACTCCCTAATCGGTCACCAGACCGATCAGACATCGCTGGATCGGTCACCAGACCGATCCACGAAGGAGCAGCGTGCCAACTCCCTGATTGGTCACCAGACCGATCCAGGGACGCAGACCTAGCCTTCCAAGCTAGGATTTCATTCACCTTAGCCCTCCAAGCTAAGGATTTTTCAATCTAACTCTCCAAGTTGGGAATTTGCACCTAACCCTCCAAGTTAGGACTTTTCACCTAGCCCTCCAAGCTAGGACTTTTCACCTAGCCCTCCAAGCTAGGACTTTTCACCCAACCCCTCCGAGTTAGACCTTCATCCAACCTAGCCCTCCAAGCTAGGCACCTGACCCTCCAAGCCAGGACTTTTTCACCTAACTCTCCAAGATGAGACTTTTCACCTAACCCTCCAAGCTAGGACTTTTTACCTAGCCCTCCAAGCTAGGACTTTTCACCCACCTCTTCCGAATTAGGACTTTTCAACACCTGGCTTCACTCACCAGGACCCGGCTTCACTCACCAGGATTTTCAACACCTGGCTTCACTCACCAGGACCCGGCTTCACTCACCAAGATTTTCAATACCTGGCTTCACTCACCAGGACCTGACTTCACTCACCGGGATTTCAACCTAGCTTCACAAGCTAGGACCTGGCTTCACTCACCAGGGTTTCATGCCCAGTCCCCGACCAGAACTTTAACCCAAATTCGCTCAACCAAACTTAAATCATTGTCAAACACCAAAACAACAACCGGGCCAGACTGCATCAACAGATTTGTGGTCAGGATATCACCAGTTGAGTATCATAGATTCAGATATCCAGAAGACAGCTTTTCGCACCTGGTACGGACATTACGAGTTTTTGGTAATGCCATTTGAGCTTACCAATGATCCTGCAGTATTTATGGATTTGATGAATCAGGTCTTTATGGAGTATTTGGATTAGTTGGTTATTGTTTTCATCGACGACATCCTGATTTACTCCCATTCCGAGGAGGAACGTGCGCGCCACCTTCACATTGTCCTAGAGACGCTCCGGCGGGAGCAGTTGTATGCGAAGTTCAGCAAGTGTGCTTTCTAGTTGTCTTTTGTGGGTTTTCTCGGACACATTGTTTCCAATAGAGTTATCTCTGTAGATCCCCAGAAGATTGAGGCTATCACCAGTTGGGAGCAGCCTAAGTCAGTTTAGGAGATGCGCAATTTTCTCGGATTGGCTGGTTATTATCGACGATTTGTTGAAGGGTTTTCCAGCATTGCTTTACTGTTGACACGTCTGACTAGAAAAGACGTGAAATTTGTTTGGACAGAGGCATGCGAGACCAGTTTTTAGGAGATCAAGCGGCGATTGATGTCTGCGCCTGTTTTGGTGTTACCTTCAGGAGAAGACTGTTTTGTACTCTACACTGACACATCACATCAGAGTTTGGGCACAGTTTTGATGCAGCATGGACGGGTAGTCTCTTACGCTTCTCGTCAGTTAAAGGAGCATGAGAAGAACTATCCAGTTCATGACTTAGATCTTGCAACCATTATATTTGCCCTGAAGATATGGAGACATCATCTCTACGGTGTCACGTTTGTGATTTTCACGGATCACAAGAGCCTTAAGTATTTATTCACTCAGAAGGAGCTAAATCTTCATCAGAGGAGATGGATGGAATTCCTGAAGGATTATGGTTGTACTATTAGCTACCATCCAGGGAAAGCTAATGTGGTTGCAGATGCACTGAGCAGAAAATCCCGGAGTGTTCTGGCTTCTCACCGGGTTATGGTCACAAGCTTAGTTCAGAGCTTCTCAGAGTTGGGACTGGAGGAGCAGGGTCAGACAGAGAAAGGGTTGTTGGTGACTATGGTTGCTCAGTTTTCAATCAGGATGAGAATTAGAGAGGCTCAGGCTAGTGATCAGCATCTGCAGTTCCTAGGCAGTCGGATAGCCTTAGAGCAGCAGTCTGACTTTAAACGAGATGACGAGGGTATTCTATATTTTCGAGGGGGATTATACGTACCTAAGTAATATCCGGTCATGGATGTGTTACTTCAAGAGGCTCATCGATCTCAGTTTGCTATACATCCAGGTGGAACTCGTATGTACCGAGATTTGAGACGTTCCTACTGGTGGAATGGTATGAAGAGAGACATCACGGATTTTGTTGCTAGATGTCTAGTGTGCCAGCAGGTGAAGGTCGAGCATCAGAGACCTGCTGGATTACTTCAGAAGATCCCTATTCCTGAGTGGAAATGGGAGCACATCACTATGGATTTCATTGTGAGATTACCGAGGTCTCGTAGAAGACACAATGCGATTTGGGTGATAGTTGATCGATTAACCAAATCCGCTCATTTCTTGGGGTTCAGAGGACAAATTCACTGGATAAGCTAGCAGAACTGTATTGCCGTGAGATTATCAGACTACACGGTGTTCCTCTGAGCATTATATCAGACAGAGACCCGCGTTTCACTTTGCGGTTTTGGCAGAGTTTGCAGCTGGCCATGGGTACAGAGCTTCGTTTTAGTACAACCTTTCATCCGCAGACGAACGGACAATCAGAGCGTACCATTCAGACGCTAGAGGATTTGTTGAGATCCTGCGTTATGGATTTTGGAGGCAACTGGGAGGATCACCCGCACTTGGTTGAGTTTGCCTATAATAATAGCTATCATTCGGCTATTCAGATGGCACCTTTCGAGGCATTGTATAGTAGGGCTTGCAGGACACCCACCCTCTGGGAGGAGGTTGAGGAATCTCAGTTGCTAGGCCCTCAGAGTATTCAGTGTGACGCAGAGTTAGTCCGTACTATCAGACGCGACTGTCAGAGGCTCAGGATTGCCAGAAGAGTTATACAGATCGGAGACGCAGACCCTTGGAGTTCTCCGTGAGCAATCACGTATTCTTACGAGTGTCACCCATGAAAAG
Organism: Boesenbergia rotunda; assembly: GCA_024364735.1. Taxonomy (NCBI): domain Eukaryota; kingdom Viridiplantae; phylum Streptophyta; class Magnoliopsida; order Zingiberales; family Zingiberaceae; genus Boesenbergia; species Boesenbergia rotunda. The sequence goes on along the minus strand of JAGFNQ010005627.1, from coordinate 171,759 downwards.
GGTGAAGCGGTTTGGTTTGCGAGATAAGCTAGCTCCACTCTACATTGGGCCTTTCCAGATTTTGGAGCGGATTGGAGCAGTAGCTTATCGTTTGACATTACCACCGTCTTTGGCTAGAGTTCACGTTGTGTTTCATGTTTCCATGCTGAGGAAATATATATCAAATCCTGCACATATTTTATCGGAGGTGTCGATTACACTATAGCCAGATGCGACCTACGAGGAGGTATCTATGCAGATTCTGGACTGCAAGGAGCATCGGTTGAGTAACAAGACTACTCGGTTGGTCAAAGTTGGTTGACAACACCATTCTGATGAGGAAGCTACATGGGAGCTCGAAGATACGATCAGAGCTCGCTACCCTCATTTATTTTACTTGAGGTGCGTATGGTTGATTTTTGTTTAGTATTTAGATTATATCTGAGATGTTGATACCTGTTGTGGTTTTCTAGAGAAATTTGGGGGACCAAATTTTTGTTAGTGAGGGAGAATGTTAAATATCGAAATTGTAAGGGGCTAAAATGACAAAATTCAAAAATTAGGGATCTAGTTGGAATTATTCGAATTTGGAGGGCCTTTTTGCAAAAAAGCTAAAATAGATAAAAACCCTAAAAATTTCCTCGCTTAATTCATTTCTCTTTCCCGTTTCTTTTTCCCCGATCGAGTAGTTTTCCCCTTTGCCACGACTTCTTCCCCGACGCTGATTTCTCCTCTCGTGACCACGACAACCACCGACGACCCTGCCTTCTCCATGCCTGTGCCTAGCACCTCCCCTTCTCCTTCTCCTTCTCCTTCTTCTTCTTTCGTCTTCTCCGGTGCGCACGAACAGGGTGGAACCCTAGCCGACGTCGCGCCTCCCGCCGCCTCTGCCTGCCTCTGTGCCGACCACCGCTCAACGCCGCAGCTTCATCCCCCTCACCGATCGTTGCCGGGTTCTCATCACCCAAGGCCAAGCCATCATCGAGTCCGTCGACCACGAGTGGAGAAACCCTAAGGTAACGATTGTTTCCCATGCTTCCTTGACACTAGTAACTTTGATCAAGAACTGAGTTATTAGTTTTGATAGAACCTAGTTAGGTGCGTGTATGCAGCATGAGTGGGTTTTGTGATTAGTGTTACTGCCATTGTTTTGTGAGTGATAATACTATGTGATGCGCTTGAAGCATCGAGCTTAGTTAGTTTAGCACTGGTATTTTTTGTAGGTAGTAGTTTCTGCTTAGTTTGTTGTGAAGATCATAAGCTAGATAATCTTGAATTTTGTTTTTATATGTCGTATAAGTTATATGCCATGTATAAGATGATTCGATTTAGAACATGCTGTAATTAGGATATATCCAAATCAGGTTTCGTAGTTTATTTAGTTAATTTATTTAATTTTATAATAGCTAAATTTAGTCCTTGATACAGGACCTTGACTTTGGACTCGCACGGTTGATCGTGGGAGATTCTTTTCTCGTATACGTTCTACATAAAGGAGGGTACTTCTCCTTTGTAGTATTTTACCTTAATGCATGACTTATTATATTTGAATAGGTATGCTTGACCTTGATCTTTGTTGTTTGTTATTTTAATATCGCATTTTGATATTTTCTTTGTTTGACCTTCGAGTTTAAATCGAAAATTCGTATCCGTACAATCTCTCGTTGATTTCCTATTTCTGTAAAGTACTGCTCGTACGCGAGTACTTAGTTGTTCATTAAATACCACTAGGATGGTTAACATTAGAGACACTCTACCTAGAAGTTTAGTTGCATATTCGTTGTTTCTCTGGTTGGTTTCTGGTACTTGTTGTTTATATCGTTGCATCGTTATTATTCGGTTGTTTGTGTATTGGTATCATGTACCATACCTGCACCATTGCATACTGACGACTGTTGGGCTTCCATATGGTTAAGCCGTTGTCAGTCATCTAGTTGCTTTGCCACTCAACCACTTGTTGTGGTAGTTATTAGAGTGGGAGTAATCGTCCTGTTACACCACACTCGACCACTCATGTACAGTGGATGTTGGAGTTGTAGTCAAACAGTTGACACCCTCACCGTTGTTTCCGAGGGATATCAGAGTTGTTGATTGCTCCCCCTATATATCAGGGTTTTGGAGTAGTTGGCTCCCCAACATCCTGTCCACTCAACCACATATATCTGTGGTATTCGTTGGAGTGCGTACAGTTGCCACGACCCTACCCACTCGGCCACACAGATGTGATGTGTTGGCGGCTTGACTGGCGTCAGGGGTGACACATGTCATTGTATCATATGCATCTATTGTATTTTCTTGTGTTTGTTGCATTTATATGAGCTATGGTTGTTGCATTTAGTTAACATGCATGTTTGTTTGATACTATACTATGTCGTATGTTTTCATGTTGTTTTATACATGTTTGAGTCCTCTATTTCCTAGAGACTGTACACCGTTGATATCTCTATATCTTTATGATGCCATACAATTGTCTACTCATATACCCGCAAAGTCCGCCCGGACTCACCACACTTGCTTCCTATTTATGTTTCAGGTAGCTGGTAGATGCATTACTTGGAGTCAGGAGAGGATCCAGTTGCCAGTCCCACCGTGTTAGGTGTTAGTTCATTTTGGAGTTGGGTTTAGTTTATTTTTCGCCGTTGCTTTATTTTCTACACTTCGTGAGTTCTGCGTTCTTATTTCCTAGACTGGATATATTTTATTAGTCCAATATTGTTGTAGTAGAGATATGATTATTTTGGACTTATGCTGGAGTTTCTTTGTATTCAGACTTTCTTTTAGCTTTATTTCCGATAAAAGACGTTAAAGGTTTTGCGAAGTTGAAATCATTTTATCTTTCTCTTTCATATTCATATAAACTTCGTGGTTGTGTGTTTAAATTTCCAGTTTTGATGGCTGAGTCATCTTATGTGGTGATATTGATGTATTATTTGTCCTAACTTGTCCGCCGTACAGGGTAGATGTTGTTCGATTTTCGATTAAGCATGTACCTCTAGGGGCGTGACACTTCATATTATCTCCTTGTGGGCGGAGAAACCTTTTATAGAATTTAGACACTCAGAGAACAAGAGAGAACTAATAAGAAATTTCGTTGAAGCTTCAATTGATAAATTAATCTGAGTTCAGAGGTCTATTTATAGCTCCTAGGAAACTTATTGATATATTGACATGACACATCATGGGCATCCGAGTGCACACGGCACCTAAGTACTGTCAATGCTATCCACGTCGCTACTTCCAGAAAACGGCTCGTTTTGGCGATAAGTATCAGGTCTTGAGCGCCCGTATGAACTCATGCACCTGTATCATTGGACACCCGTATCCATGCGGGTGCCTGAATTCTCTAGGGTGCCCAGGTACTAATTTGTCAATTCCAGTTAACTAGCCTTCTTCTAACCTCCTGGGTAATTTCCAGCCATCCAGAGTTGGCCTCGCCCGAATCTGTTTCCGGTCTTCTCCTCGAGCAGACTTCCTCTCTAGCTTCTCGTCCCTCAGACGTCATGCGCATCATTCTCGCTCCATCAGTGTACTCTTCCACAACCTTCGCATCCCTCGGATGCGCCGAGCCCGCCGACTCCTTTCCCACGTCATCCTTCTCATCTGCTGTGTCTTTCGCTCGACTTCCTGTGCTCTTAAGCTCCTGCTCACTTAGACACGAAGATTAAATACCAATAGGACTTAACTTGACTCGGTTAGCAATATCAAAATTATTCCGAGATACTTACACTATTCACATAGTTTGATACTACCATATGGGACAACTACTAGGGTACTTATCTTCTTGATTAGTACCAATCTTCATGAGGGATTGGTGATTGAAAGAAACAAGTAGGATAATGTGATTCACCAAGAGTAGGCATGTATCGATGTCATGATTGCAACTAATCTGCCTTCAGTATTGTGATTGATCCTGTCGAAGAGCGAGGTGGACTCCCAAGAGTGAGCTGGACTCGGAAAAGGCTCCTGCTAGCTCCGAGAACTGTAAGAAAGATGACCGTCAGCAACCCGCCGAAAAAATTCCTCGGCAAGACACTCCGATGATCAAGTCAGTAGCTGGAGAGGATGAAAACTGGAGAAGGAACAGTAGCAAAAACTCTTGCGCGCGTACCTGCGTATGAAGTGAGGAGAGCCTTATATAGCCGAGGTCGACAACCTCTGCCCCGCTTCTGCCATTTTTTGTCTCATGTGGGGACAGGATCAGGGGCAACTGTCAGCTCACCGACCGGCGTCACCCATTCTGACATGGGCAGGGGTCGTTGCGGTACGGATTGCCAGAGCATGTCAGACAAGTAGTATGTCAGCGGGATATCCGTGATTCGGACATGAGTGGTGTCAGGCTTGAGTCGACCTGCGCCGACTCTCGTACCACCTTTACTAGTATGGTGTTAGGGAGTATGTACTCCCTTGGAAAATGACAATTCCCGAGTCGGGGCGCCGACCGGCTGCTCCGAGTGAGATCTAGCTAGACAACTAATGTCTTACAGATTAGAACGGGGGACAGTCCGAGTCTTGGGGCACTCGGACTCAGCCAGACCTATTCATCCTCAGAGAAGGGGATTAGGATACAAAGGGGGGTCCCGACTGATTGCTGACCGAGTGTTGATCAGCCTACCCTAAGCCGAGCACCCAACATCTTTCACTGGGGCTAGCTTAGACCATATCCGGCTAACATTCTGATCGGGAATTCCGACCCGAGTGATACCTATTTCATGCCCCGCCATGCCGGATTGTGGAGGCTCATCTGGCAATGGTCTGTCTGTCGGCAATGCCATGAAGGCCAACCAGACCACACTTATGCCAGATTGGGATCAGTGATATTAGACCAATCCAAACAGAAATTCTCTATTGTTCCAAACACCGTCAGTATCCCCTTTCTTAAATTTTAGTTTCCTTGTCTTTTCTTAATGAATCAAAAATTTATCAAACAAGCTGTCACTGCAATGGTTCAAGGAAAAGCTGAACCTTACCTGATTCATTGCTACAGCAAAGAGCACACACAGTGAACACATTTGAGTTCTTTATACAAACTAATTCGACTGATTAAACAAATCACCAGCTACCCAGCCTTCAGTGATTTGGTCGAATAAATAATTAAAATGCTTCAGTAATATTTTACTTTACTGCATTTTTAATTGATAAAATATTTAAATGACTGTCAGTGTCCAAAGAACAAGTGCTTTTTCTTTTCCACATCATACAATACCTTTCATTCTTTGCTCCACAAATAATAATGTTGCATAGTTAATTATGCTTTCTGTAATTTAGTAAATTGAAAATAAAAAAGTTGTCTGTAGCTGCAAGTTAATTGCCTGTGCAGAAGATCATGAACAAGGATAATGTATAAAATAATACTGGACTGGATGTTTCCAGAGGGAAACGGCGATGGTCAAAACTTAATTAATGCTCATTGAATTTATTAAACTGCGTGGGGAAAAAAGTAAATTATTTTTTTCTCGTTCCTCAAGCTGGAGATCACGTGCGCGCACGTGAACCCCATGCCCGGAGACAGAAGGTATTTTTTGATCGGTGGGACATGTTTCATTTTGGCCACTTACCTTTTTTTTTTTTTCTTTTTTTTTGTATTTAAATATATTTTTTTATTAAAATATTGATGACAATAAAACCTTAGATTTAAGTATGTGATATGTTTATATATTCTTTGCTTTCTTTTACTTCAATTTTTTGTAGAATTGTACTTTAATTTGCTCTATCTAATGCATTTCCTTTTTTCAAAAGTTATAAAAATGGTAAAGTCAAAAACACTCAAAGGCCATTTTAATAAATTAATACATTACAAAGAAAAATGAAATTTAATTTTCTTAGTTGACCATAACTTTTTTATATATAAATATACTTAGAAATAAAGTAGAATTTATCAAAATTTTAAATATGTAGCAAATTCTAGGCATCAATCGATAATGACTAGCCTAACAAAAATATTGAAATTCTTCCATGCTTCCCCATCACTCTCTACGGAATTAATTTCTTTCTAGTACCTAATTTAATTTTAAATTTGCTCTATAAAACGACAAAAAGATGACTACATATTATTATATGACAAGTTGATTTTTTTTTAAAAAATAATAATTATTACAAAAGCTATCCACACGTTGAGTTAAAAATTAAAAAAAAATCTAATCGAGGTGGTTGATGAATAAATACTGAGAATCTATTCAAGTCAATCACGCCACCTGCAAGATCATGGACGAGGAAAAAAAAAGATAATTAGTGGTGGGGGTATTCATTGCTCAGTTGAAATTGGATAACATTCTTTTCTAATTTTTTTAATTAACTTTAATTTTTATTTTACTAATTTGAATTCATAATTTTTTTTTGTCGATTATTAGAATAAATTTTGAAGGGCTAATAACTTATCAAACAGATACAAATTTATTAAAGTTAAAATTCACTCCTCAAATATTTGAGAATAGACACCCAGCCGGTATATCCCGGACATTATTCAACTTTTCTATTCAACTCGATTTGTTTAATTATAGAAGTTATTTTTTATTTTTTTGTTTTATGAAACAAAATTTGATCAAAATTAATAAATGAATATGATGATGCTGTCCACGGGAGGGAGGGAGGGAGGCAAGTGGGTCGTCCCCCGGGAAATGCGGGCGCGGAGCACGCACATCGCCTGCAGTGCACTGTGCAGGGGAACACGGGCAGGGGCAAGCCATGGGGCAGGGGCAGGGGCAGCCGGGTAGCCGGGCAGCCGGGCACGGGCAGGGGCATGCATGCATTTCCGATATATGCGAACCAGGAGGCAGACGAGGGGCTGGAGATGGCCGACAGCTGCCCAGCTGCTGCTGCTCCATGCCGCGCCTTTGCAGGCTCGGAGACTGTGCTCACGTGCACTCCACTCTCCTCTCCTCTCCTACCGAAACTAGCAGGGTTGCACTTGCACCTGCACGAATGCATACGGAAACTCAACTTAATTTAATTAATTAATTTTGCCATTCTTATTAAGGCATAAAAATAAAGAGTTAACGGATGGTGCAGTGGTAGAATATTTTTTTTTAAAATTTTAAAATATTTAAATATTGAGTTTTAATTTTAATGAATTAACGAATAAATTTTTTTAATTGTTGATTAATTTAAAAATACTAGGTTGATAGATCGCCCGTAAGTATTTTTTGATTTATCCTAATAGTATTTTCATGGGATTTGATCGATAACTCCAAGATTAATCGATAGAAACTAGATACATGATTCTAATTAAAATTAAGAAAGAGAGTTAAGGGGAAGACACATTTCTTCTATATGATATCTTACCAATAATCTTTCACTATTCTTTTAGCTAAACTCGAAGACAGGGCCATACCTGAGATTTTGATGGTCTGAATCGAACTTCAATAAAAAGGGCCCTTTATAATATCTTATTATTTTAATTTAAGGAAGTTGAAAGAGACACCGAGTTTTCTATAAAAAGAGCTCTCGTTTACCTCTTATATAATAGAGCTCTCGTTTACTTCAATAAAAAGAGCTCTCGTTTACCTCCTACATAACAGGAAAATTGAGAGAGACACAGAGTTTTCTATAGTGTTGAATTCAAGAACTAAAACCAATTAGATCTTGGGAAACTAAGAAATTAGAGCCAATTCTTTAGGGAAGCATATGAAAATGGTAATATTTAATATTTTACTGAATGAAGACATGAAGTGCTAGGCTCCTTGTAAACAGAGAAAGCCAGAAAGGTGAGGGCATTACCTGATTACCAATTACCACTTAGCAGCAGACAGCAGTCCAGCACGACAGCACCCTTGGGCCTTGGCGACAGCAGTCAGCAGACTGAATACGAATGGTGGTCAGCCCCACCAACAAAGGAGATCTCCCAAACGATGAGATGATTAGACGAAATCACAGATTGTGGAATGGGGCAACTGGGCAAGGAGAGTAGGAGACGAGGAGGAGCTCACGGTGAATCGGTGATGGGACGAGAAGACAAGCCGACGACGACGAGGAAGACTCATGGCGAGTCGGCGATTCGCGCAATCGAGCGAGGCTGAGAGATGGCGAAATAAACTAGGGCAAGGAAAATAAATTAGGGAGAAGTTTAAAATAAAATGTAATATTAAATAATATAAAAAATATTTGGGCCCCTCAATTTTTTGGGCATGAGGCGAATGCCTCTTGGGCCTCACCTCAGGTCCGGGTCTGCTCGAAGAGGAGGCTCGACGTAAAATTATCATGTTTATAATCTAAGATAAGGTTGTGTACAATATATGGTCTAATTCTTCCCTAGAATCTCATATTGACATGAGCTTCATACACCAGATTATCTTTTATTAGTTTGTTTAAACTCATATTGACTCCTAGTCTATGCACCAAACATATCTTAACACTTCCAATATCGTTCTTATTTTTTTTTTTTTTGTTTAGGTTCTCACTTCATCCTAGGGCTCTTTAGGTTTCTACAAAGTCCATAATAAAGCCGTGTAGTTCAAACTAAACCTATTTGATATGACTAGTACTTAAGTTTCACCAATGGATAAACTTTGCTATAGATGATGGGCTACTTACTATTTTGATTGATGGTGAATTCAAGAGAAGTGAAAATTGTGCAATATGTAGAGTAATTAGGACTAAACTTCCTATATATCCCTTAAAATAGGTTAGTTTAGTCTTAAATTATTCGAGCCATTGAAAAATAGTTTGGTCAAAATCGTTTCACTTAACTTGTTAGTTCATTTTTATACGAAGAAGAGAGATCGAATTCGGCGAACCTTTGGATACCCTTATTTGACATTCAAAAATATAGAGTCAATCATTTTATTTTTAAGAATAAAGTTAATACATAAATCAAGGTTTAGAAGTTAACATTTTTTTTCTAAATAGGCATTTAGGAGTTAAGCTTGTCATTCTATTAATAAAAAAAAATATCTATCAAATAACTCGTCGATCTAACTAGGTCAGACTAACTACCTTTTCGAGACAACTGATTTTGTTTTCTTGTTGCGACTCAAATAATAAGTGAGGGCGAAGAGTCGATCATCATACCCGAAGCTAAAAAATGTGGCTTATGGAGGACGAGAAGAACCTAATGTTTTCGAAAAACAGTTAGTTAATTAGGGTGGCAAATGCCCACCATTAATTGCTTTGTGCCTTGTAAAGAGTACTATTCAACATCATTTTAGCTCATAATCAAGCAAGCATGAATATCTAGTCCTACTACAAAATTTTCAAGAAGAATGTTCACTCACCATTAGGGTTTGAGTACTGACGAAGGAACCCTAGCTAAATCATCATTCTAAGTACTTTTCTCCCTTAATTTTAAAGTCTTTCTTACTTTTCATTTATCTCATGAACTAGGTCTTCTAATCATGATAATCAAAGTGTTTTAAATTTAGTTAGTTAGTGTGGATAGTTAATTCATTGATGATTAAATTGTCAAAAGACTGAGACAATTTTTTTTTATGAATTTGAGTTGCTGTCTTTGCCTATAATCTACTAGCCTAGATAATTTTTTTTTTGGTAAAAAATAATATTATATATAATTCTTAATTTTTTTTTCTAGCTTGGTGCAAGTACAAGTTCACAATTAAATAATGTGTAGATGAACATTTGCTCGTATCATTTCAACTTATAATTTATTAGTTTTGCGAAGCAAGAATATAATTTAGGATTAATTAATCTAATTTGTATCATTTCAATAATATTAAATTAATTAATAATTAAGTTTGGGAATAGAATGATGACACTAAATGAGTAGATGTTTATCATTCATTAGTCCTGTTCAAGCTTGTAATATATATACTTGCATATCAATTCATTCCCCTGGGGCTACAATTGTAGTAGAAGGGTATTAAGTTATCATCCAAGTATTCGTGGTTCAATCCCTAACTACGATGTATTTATAGAGATTTTTTCCTCAAATGAGGTGCGCAATTACGAGATATTGGACTTCTAGGCCGCTCACAATGAGCGCTCCTCAATTTATCTTGGCGGTCGGCGGTAAACTTCTGAGGCTTGAATCAGTCGCCCTAGATTTGATGTTACGTGATATATCAATTCATATGTTTTAATTAGATCAATTTAATTGAAAAAATATAAGACGATCAAATTCATATAGAATTCCACTTTAGAATCACTACCTAACAAACCCTAATTCCACACCACTCCGAATATTAAACTCGAAAAGCTTAGAAGAATAATTCCTCACAAACAAAGACATCACCATCAACAATTCAATCGATTGCCCCACCTCTAGCATTAATTTAATCCTCTCATCAACCATCTCCTCCTCCTCCTCGGCCTCCTTCTTCCTTGTCGTTCTATGCTAGCTTCCTCGCCTCCGCAAACCCTAATTCTAGAAGCTCACTTCTCCCTCTGTAACTCCTCAATTCTTTGTCTACCTTTAAGTTTTCACATGGAATTTGGCGTCCATTTAAAAATCCCTTGAGTTTTATAATCGAGTTCATATCTTTTTCACCTTTTTTATTGGTAAAAAAATTCCAACTTAAATACTAGTTTTTTTATTTTTTATTTAATTTTATTGTTCATTAATTTGGATCCCCGCGCATGGCGGGGCTGGATCTCGGCACTGCTGGCGGCCGCTTCGTTCACCCTCTGCACCTCCACCTCCCGCACGGCGATGCGGCGGACGAGGACGGCGAGGGATCGCCTGCCTCCGCGGTCGGGGCCGAAGAGAGAGGGAGCCACGGGCGGCGGCCGCGAGGGCGGCCGCCGGGGTCCAAGAACAGGCCGAAGCCGCCGGTGATCATCACGCGGGAGAGCGCGAACGCGCTGCGCGCGCACATACTGGAGGTGGCCGGCGGCTGCGACGTGTTCGAGAGCCTGTCGGTTTACGCGCGGCGGCGGCAGCGCGGGGTGTGCGTGCTCAGCGGCAGCGGGGCGGTGGCCAACGTGACCCTCCGCCAGCCTGGCGGCGGCGGGGCGGTGGCCGGGCTGCAGGGGCGGTTTGAGATCCTGTCGCTCTCCGGGTCGTTCCTGCCGCCGCCCGCGCCGCCGGGGGCCACCAGCCTCGCGGTGTTCCTGGCCGGCGGGCAGGGGCAGGTCGTCGGGGGCAGCGTGGTCGGCGCCTTGATCGCGGCGGGGCCGGTCATCGTCATCGCGGCCTCTTTCACCAACGTGGCCTACGAGAGGCTGCCTCTGGACGAGGAGGACGAAGAGGCCGAGGCGGCGCAACGGCAGCAGCAGCTCAACCCTCCATCCCTCAGCAGCGCCGGCGCCGGACCTCCTCCCTTCGCCGACTCTGCTTCGGCTCTACCCTTTTTCAATTTGCCGCTCAACATGCCTCACCTACCTGTCGACCACCACGGCGTCGCCGCCGCCGCAGCCGGCTCCTGGCCCAGCGGAGCCGCCGTCTCCACCACCGCCGGCAGACCGCCGTTCTTTTAGCAGCTGACCAGCAAGATCGGACAAGGAGATCATAAACAGCCACGAACATGTACAATATTATTCATCTCTCATCCAAAAAATTAACTACTTATTTGATCTCTCTGTGTGATATTTTTCTTATCGATCATCTCGCGATCGAACTCTCGTTTGTTCTTGATCTTCTGAAATTCTTATCTTTCTCCATGCCACAAATTCATGAAAAAATCAGCATGAGTTTTTTTTCTAGATCTAGGGTTCTTACTGAAGCCAAATAGTTTAATAATTAACAACAAATTAAGACATGGATGCATGGTTAATTAATTATATATTCTTCAATCTGAAAAATAAAACTTTAAATTTACTTTGAAAATCTCTACATATCATATATATGCTCATATTTCTTTCTTCTTTAATTTATGGCCTGTTACTTGACATTTATCAGTGCATTGTTCATTGTTCAGTTCTTCTTCTTTTGTTTGATTCCTTCGTTCTTCATTTGTCTAAATGTTAATTTGATAATTCATGTTTGAAATGCTCTACAATTTTTTTAGTGTATTAGTTGAATAATGTTCTTAATAAATTTACAAATATTAAGCGATCGAATTGATCGTCCGACAGAATATATTTTGAAATACTTGTTTAAGACTTGGGAAGTAGCATATCTCCATCACACACACACCGACTTGTAATTTGTTGTGTGTCGTATATAATAATAATAATAATAATAATAATAATAATAATAATAATAATAATAATAATAATAATGGAGGAATGAGAATAGGCAGCTAATTCATAATTGCAGTACTGTTGTTAAATTTTTCATATTTGTGTCGATTTTCATCACAACTGTTTCCAGAAGAAATTGTATTGTTATCTCTTTTTATCCGAGTAGGATCGATCGAGATCCTCTTCGATTCAAGAGGATTTGAAGATTTTCATTATTATTTTTGTTAGTTTTTATTCTTTTGTTAATTTTTAATGTTTAGGTATTTTTAATAATTTCTTTTTTTTATTTTGTTGGATTTGAATCCGTTTAGAAGTTTTAGGATTGCAAGTCTATTAATATTTTTTTCTTTTTTTTTTAGAATTTCTTTCCTTTTCTTATACCATAGGAATTGAGTTTTATATGTTAGGAATTTTTTTTCTTTATCTGGGTTTTAGGATTTTGAGTCTATATAAATATTGTTTAGCGGTTGAGGAATAATTCTCGGTTATTAAATAAAATATCCTTTTTTTTTTGAAAAAAAATCTAAAGGATGATGATTTTCTCTTCTTTCCTTCTCCTCAAATCCCTTCTCGTCAGTCCATAGTATAATCGCTATCTTGTCAGTCGGTTGGTATCAGAACTGATAGATTTCGATTAAGGAGGTCGAGTGTCATATCTAATGAAGGTCGTTGTGGTCGTGGTCGTGACTATAGTGGTGCCAAGCAGGTTCCACCTGAGGAAGCATCACACCGTGATCGTAACACCCAATATGAGATTGAAGATTTACAAAGCAAGTCACATATTTAACTTAGCGTGTAGCGGCGACGACGTGAAATCTTGGAGATCGTAAGATCTCATATCGAGAATCTGAGTCTACCTTCGAGAACTTTTATCACCAGCCGGCTACAAACTAGGAATGTCATGGTAGAAGGAGCATTATTCTAGGTTTTCAGATTAATCTGTCCATATTTTTTGGTACGTTACCAACAGAGAGCTTCGTTGATTAGGTCAATGAAATGGAGAAGCTATTTTTATTATAAGAAAGTTCCCGATCAGGTGAATGTAAAATTGGTTGTCTTCAAACTCAGAGGTCTAGCATCAACATAGTGGGACACTTGCGACGCTCACGAGATCGACAAGGCAAGACCAAGATTAGAGATTGGGAGAAGATGAAGGAGAAGATAAAGATAGTGGGTCACTTTATTCTCTTTTATTACACTCAAATTTCGTTCCAGGGACAATTAAATTTTGCCATGGAGGACAATAGCTTTAACGCCCGAGATGACCTATACGGATTCGAATTGATGAACTTGAAACGTTGCAAGTTGTGGAAGATGCTATAATTAAAGGGGATTCCCGAACTCAAATTGAAGATGATATCGAGGCAACTGATGATCTAGTTTATAACGACGATGAAATAGAAAAGTCGTCGAGAAGTTGGTGACAGTGTATTCCAAGTTTCTAACGTGATAATTCTTTTAAGCTGTTACTTCCTGAACAAGTGCAAGATGAATTACCTTCACTACTTGGAAGCCTTGACGAAGATCGACATCTGAAACTATGGTATAGACTTCTTCCTGCTGTGTGTAGTCGGAGTGAACTTTTTCAAAAGATAAAAAAGTAATTCTTGGTGATAATAAAGTGTTATCTTATAGCATTGGGCTTTTCCAATGGAAGAAGGCATACAAAAGTGGATCTCTAGACCTTGAGGTAAACGCAGATTATTCAAACTCTAGGGAACTCAAATCAGATCTAGCTAGCTTCTGGTTCTCTCATAAATCAGATTTTGCTGCTGGAGAAGGTGACAGAGTGACGATATTTGATGTTGAGCAACTGATTAATTAGACAACCAATTGTTGTACCAAAAATTACAGACACGAGTCCTCGTGGGATGGACTGATGATTAATGTGTGGGTGTTGCCAACACGAGGTCTGGGGGTCAAAACTGGCAAAGCCAGTGTGCCCATCCTTCCCATGCACAACCACAACATCCGGACTAGTAGTTCCCGTGATTACAGGGGCGTAACCAGAATTTAAAATTACCTAGGGCTGACAAAATCGAGAACCTTGAGAGTTAAAGTATCAAGAATTATGAGTAAACAAGCAAAATTGAGTAATTGACCATCTTTGTATAAGATTTTCTAGAAAATGAAAAAGAAATAGATTTGGTCTCATATTAATATACGTTAAATAAAATTATGAGATATAACTTATATTTACATACCTAGACATATATCGCTCATTAAGTGACAAAGCAGTGACCACCTCACATGCGCCTACTCACAAAGTGATTGCACGCGAAACTGTTGCTAGTTGTCTCAGCAGGCAGCGTTCACCTCGCGTGCAGTCACTTCGCTATCGGTCACACACGAAGCAGTTTCTGATCGCCTGGCGAGGCAGTGTTCGCCTCACGAGCGCCTTGTCGACCATCTCTCGAGTGGCCAACGATGGTTGGCTCTTTGTCATCGATGGAATTAATAAATTAGAGTAAAATTAGAGAAAAAGAAATAGTGTTGCGGAGAGGAAAAGAGACCTTGCTATTGATAAATTCAGGGTAAAAATATTAAACAAATTAGGATTAATATGTTTATTAATTTTTAAATATAATGAATTTTATAAAATTTATCATTTTATTTTGATATTTTAATTTTAAAATTAATTATTTTTAATTTGATGTTTTACCAATTAATAAATTTGTGATTGACTAAAAAATAAAAAAATAATCAAAGCTTTTTTTTTTAAAAAGGAGGTGGGGCTGGAGCCCACCCTAGCCCAAGGGTAGCTCCGCCCCTGCGTGATTATCTCTTCCGTGTTGACCTTGGAACAAATTGACGGAGACGTTGGGGGCGAACGAATCGTCTTTTACCAACAAAAACTTCCAGACACGAGAAACATCAAGCCTCTGTCAAAGAATATTGCTCGCTTTGAAATAGTTCATTTGATCTTCAATCTTGTGGTTGGCGATTATCTGGCTGTGCTGGACTTGAGGACAGTATGGAAGAATTAATTAATAAGGGACATCAATTAGATGTTACAAACTTTGCCTATGAGACTAGTCTCCAGGACGACATTCACTACACCACCGGCGAGAGCAACAAGGCCAATGACAATTCTTCATTCCTTAAAAAACTTAAGAAGAATGGCTATGAAGTTCTTTTAATGGTCGACACGATCGATGAGTATGTTGTTGTCAGTTGAAGGAATTCGATGGTAAGGAGCTTGTGTTTGCAACAAAGAGGGACTGAAGCTGGATGAAAGTGAGGTGGTAGTATATTTTGCTAATTTGGTGTGGGATGATCTTCCTTTTGGACTACCATCTAACATATTATGATAGGCAGATGGGTTCTTTCAACTCGGGGTGATTGATGCAGAGGATCCAAGATTTTTTATTGTTTTTGGTAATTTTTATTATTTTGATATTTAAGGTTTTTTTGATGTTTTAAGTATTTTTGGTAATTTTATTTTTATTTTTTAAGATTTGAGTTCATTTAGAAATTTTAGGTTTGTGAGTCTATTAATAATTTTTTCTGGGTTTAGAATTTCTTTCTTTTTTACAAGATAGGAATTGCAGTCTGTATGTTATGATTTTTTTATTTGGATTTTAGGGTTGAGTCTAAATAAACATATAAATATTTGTTTAGCTGTTGAAGAATAATCCTTGGTTATTAAATATAATTTTTTATTTTCGAAAAAATCTAGAGGTTGATGATTTTCTCTTTTTGCTTTCTCCTTAAACTCCTTTCTCGTCAGCCACAGGATAATCTCTCTTTTGCTCAGGTCAGTCTTAAGCTTTATCATTGACTCGAGTTTGTCGCCACAAAGGATAGTTCAACTCATGGCCAAGCTATTTCGATATATCAAACCTAGCTAACTCATGGACCAAGTCGAATCCATCCTTTACCAATCCTTTTAGGTCATAGATTTTCATGCTAAAATCTATTAGCATAGGAGTTTTTTTCGTAACTTACATATATACACTATAAAAAAAACCATTAATGATCGAAACTTCGGCCGCTAATCGATGCCTAAATGGACATAGTGATCGATTAGAGATTGAAATTTCGAACGCACTTTTTTTGGGTTGTGGCGTCAAGTAGAGATGGATTTAAATTTCCGTCACTATACTTAACGACAGAAATTGAATTTCCGTGGCTAAATTCAGATGACGCTTAATTAGCGATGAAAATTTATTATTCATCACCCAATGTTGATAAAAATTTTCTAGCACCACATCATTTCGCTATTTAAATCCTATTTACATCCAAATATATCAATTTAACATTACGTTGCAATATTACACATTTAACATTCAATATTCACAAACCATCCACGATACATTAAACCATTCATCATTCACAAACACTGATACATCATTCACAAACTATCACAAACACATCCACGATACAATAAAGAATCGTTCACAAACTCATTCATAAATCATCATTCACAAACAATGATCGATATATTAAAATCATTCACGATACATTCACAAACATAGACTCAACATTCACAAACTCATTAATGTATCAACAAAAAGCATCGTGCATGGTCAAAATAATTCCATCACAAAAACAATTCCATCACAAAACGAACACTTATAGTTCAAATCCAACACATCCTATCCTACTCAAAACTAGTATATTCATCATCATTCCATCCTACAGTAATGGATTATTAAAAAAAATAAGGGTAAAACAATTCATATATATAAAAAGCATGCTCATATATGAATTTAAAGTTAAAATAGATACACAAGGGCAAAACTATTTATTAAAAAAATGCATAAACTAATAAACATAAGTTTTACATGTTTTAAAAAAATATACCTTAATGAGAGTTGAAAATCTACTTATGGTGATAGAATATACCATTATCTATATTATTTCTGAAAAGATATAATACAATTAGTGATGTATATAATATCAAAATTAATAGAACGATTTTGCATGTTTTATGAGTGATAAATAAAAAGGCTAAGTTGAAGGTAAACACGGCTCAGAATGAGCTACTTGTCAATAGCATTCGGGTCTCGAGTCTCCTGCGAGTTAAAATCGTACGACATTAAAAAAGCAGGACTCCTTATTGGAATGCAAGTGAAGAATTCTTGCATATGTCACTTTGTTGCCAACTTGACCCAATCCTTCGATTCTTGATTTTCTTGACTTAACGCTTATACTTCAGTAGAAGAAGAATCGAGATGAACCCTTTCAGGCGCCTGGGAAACAACAATTGCTTCCTTTTGGTTCTTTGTCTTCGAGGTGATTTCTGACCAATCGGAGTTAAGCTCACTCGAACCCGACTCTGGCCTTTCGACTCTCGAGCGTGTTTCCTCCTAGCTTCCCGTCCTCGGATATCGCGCACGTCCTTCTCGATCTACTGACGTACTCTTCCGCAGCTTCCGCGCCCCTCGGATTGCACCAAGCCGTCGGCTCACTTTCCCGCACAATCCTTCTCGTCCGCTACGTCTTACGCTCGACTTCCTCCGTACCTAAGCTCCTGCACACTTAGTAGAGGGATTAGAAAACACAAGACCTAACTTAACCTAGTTGATCATATCAAAACTAACCGGAGTACCAACACCAAAGCCGTATAGGGAGTTTTTTTCTTCTACTGACAACCTCATAATAATTATCATTTACAACATCGACATACTGAGATGCATGTATAACTTGATTAGTTATTTCAACCCCCCCTCTCTCTCTCTCTCTCTCTCTATATATATATATATATATATATATATGCGAACGTGATGTGCGGACTCCCCGTGCGGACCACATTGCCAGACCGATCAAGCCCTTGCCTGATCGGTCACCAGACCGATCAGGCAAGGGCCTGATCGGTCTGGCAGTGTGGTCGTGCATGCGGTCCGCACGAAGCGATCCGCAGCGGAACATTACAGATATATATATATATATAATATTTTTATGATCTAATATATAATAAATAAAATTAGTCATTGTTAATTAAATGTGAATAGTAATAAAGTTTATATATTCTTGCATCTATGGTCTTTAATCGAGAATCGATAAATATATCATCTTTTTTTTTTTTGTGTGTTTTGGAAATACCTCCCAACATGTGGAAGGCCTTTGTAAAATATCTTTATGCATACATAAATTCATTTTTAAATTAAAATAAGTTTATTTATAATTAAAAAAAATTATAGTTTAAATTTTATTGTAAACTTACCGAGTCTATTACATGCTTTATACAATAGAACGTGATCCAGCTGTATACTTTATGAATCGGGTGCTTTATGGAACTAGAAGTGCACACTCAATATTCTTTAAATTTTTTAGTGGTGTACGCAAATGCATAATGATCATCGGGAGTAAAATAGCATGAAACAACTTTCAATATGACAAAATAATAAATAAAAGTTTATATGAATTGGAATTATTAATAACATCAATAGTTACCAATCTCTCACAATCCTCAGAATAATCTGAACCCTGTGTACTAATGTAATTTCCGACATAATAATATATATAAATAATATTATATCACATACATATGTTAAATAATAATCAAATCAGAACAATAATGTCTTATATGTTAGAACTAGAAAAATGATTAACATTAATCCTAAAATTTAATCATCATTACAATCTAAATCATTAACAGTATTAGTTTGTAAGTCTTCATTGCTAGACTCAAGTACATCAAGCTCATCACTGTTAGATATCTCTCCATCATCTATTTTCTCCTAAGTGACATGTACATCTATAAGCAATTGAGATGTTGATTGAATTTGTTAATCAACTCAATGTATCTCCGCTTTATCATTTTGAAATGTATCATAATTTTGGTCTATGATGAGTTCGACATTTCTATGGTCAAGCAAGACTTTATTTGACAAATTGCTAACCATTCTCAATATCTTCTTCTCTTCATCAAGTATTCAAGATATAAAACTTGACTATTGACGGGCCCAAATATACTAATTAAAGTTGTCACGAAATGTATGGGCTCATCAAATTTAAATAATCAATGAATTGCTGGAAACCCTTTTACAATCAAAAGTATGAAAATGTAATATAGGGGCCACAGGTCGTATTTTTCTCGGGGACTAGTTGTGTGCTTGATTTGCGCTTGTATTTAGGTGTCGTTTGTGTTTTTGGGTTTCAAATAAAACTTGGGTTTTGGGTTGCTATTGGAAACGAAAATGCAATGAAATGAAATGGCAATAAAAATAAATGAAAACTAAACAAATGTAATAAAAGGGCGATAGCAAGTGATAACTCAATCAAAGGGAAACCGATTCACCCAAAGGAACTTAATCGAATTAGAGGAACAAATCTGAATTTAATTGCTACTAAATGCCAAACAATTAAATCAACACGGAAGCTAAACTTCAATTGAAACTAATGCAAAAACTTCAACTTAATGGTAAAAATGAAACTTGATACTAATGCCGGAAGGAAACTAGGAATTCAGTAATGATCCAAGCCCAAAACAAACTGATTTCAATCTATATGGCACAGCAAAAACAGCAATCAACTTGACACCAATCAATGCATTAGCCTCATCTTGATACAAAGTGGAAGAGTGAACCAAATTTGACACACAAGGTAGAGACTCATGCACCGAAGGTTTATCCTAAATGCAAAACTAGTTACTGATGAGTTCTGAATCAAGACTAATCACTTTATCTTGGAAATCAAACTAACAGCAATTGATATTCAAAACTAAAACAAGCAATTTCAGTTACAAAACAGAACAAGGAATGCAAGAACACTGCTAATTTGCAGACCCTTTCAAATGCAGAAATTAAATTCACTAAACAAGACAATTCGAATGCGCAATCTGATGTTTATACAAGATATATGAGATCTACTCGACACAAACTCAAGAAACTACAGCTGAACATGCAGAGATTGCCCTGGCACGCAAGCTGAATCTGAAACGCAGCTTGTGCAGGAAGTGAAAATGCAGAAATTCAGAAATCTGATGCAGAGTTAATGCGCAGCTAAACAAGAATTAAATGCAAGGTTTTAGATGTCGCGAATTGGATGCAAAGTCAACCAATGCAAACTACAGCTAAGAAAAACTGCAGAAATCAAATCTGGCACGCTGGGATGATACGCAAGCAATCTGTATGGCACGCAACAGGGAACTACTTTCAGAAATGAATTAAAGCGAGAAAAACTGATTCAATTACACTTGTTAACTACGCAAACAATCTAGCTATTAGAAACACTGAATTAGAACTCTAATTGAAGCAAAAACTATTCGGAACCGACACATTACAGAAATTTAATCAAAATTTCAGAAACGAGTTAACAGAATCGAAATCTACTTCTAATAACAGAAATTAACTAAGCCTCAATCCGATTCCTTGCTGTCACTCAAGGATGAACTCGAATCGAGGTGGTCACGCCTTCAAAACGAAGAGATTGCTGAAGAAACGAAGAAGAAACGAAGAACAACGATGCTGCGGCGAGGACTTGGCGAAGACGCGACCAGAACAGCTGCTGCGTGATTTTTCCTTAAGTAATAACCAATGGACGACTCAGATTGATCGAAGGAGATCCAACGGTAGATCTTGCTCTGATTGGAGCCAAACTTTTATGATGATGATCTGGGGTCAGGATCTGCCTTGTGGTAGCTCGGATCCTCCAGATGTGCAACGGATGGTCCAGATCAACTCTATCTGTGAATGGACGCTCTAGAGCCCTCCTTGCTTGATCCAACGGTTGATTTAGCTCCGATTGGGATGAAATCTTCAGATCTTGATCAGGGTGCTTAATCAACCCTAGCCCTAGCTCGGATTGCTTCAGATTATCCCGGATGGCTCAGATCTAGCCGCTTTCGAATCGGATGGCCCAGATTAAATCGTGATCTTGATAATCTGATCCGGATCACTTCCGACTCGAGTTTGACCCAATATGCCCTAGATCCTTGAACCTTGATGCCTACAAAAATAGATCAAGAATTTAGTGGCCAAATTAATCCAAAAATTTGCATATTTGCAATTAAGTCCAAAATAAGGTAAGTTCTAAAACCTAGGGCAATTTCACAATTTTGACAAGAAAAACATAGATCAAACATGGATTTTAGTAGCTCAAATGATCAATAAAATGGAATCTATCAACTCCCCCACACTTAGCCTTGAGCGTCTCGCGAAAACAGTAAATAAGTATCCCTTAGGCTCTCTTAAGCATAATTAGAAGCAATTGAAAAGAAATTACTTAGGGTTGCCAATTCTCATAAATCTAAGCTCTATGGATTACTATCTTGTCCTTAAATCAACAACTTGGCCTTTTCATCCATCATGAATCATTGAGATGAATTTAAATCACTAGCCTTTCAAGGAAAATATTGGTGGCTCTCTCCTTAAGTTCTAGCTTGATGAATGAAAGTGGAGCTCACTCAAACACACATGATTCTTGCACTACCATAGGCTTGCTTATTATCTACTCTCCACCATTAATCAAGAATAGGATCAACAACTATAAAAACAAGTAAAAACAAGGAAAATGATAAGAAATGGAGTAAAAGACTAAGAAAATGGAAAAATGTGAAAGGTAGAAGACTTGAGTGCTAAAAATGTTTCCAATGTGCTTTGCCCCCTCTTGACAGTCCTCTAATGATATCAAAAGTATGGGTGAAGTAAATCTTGAGTAATTCCTTTGGTTTGGATGAAAAACGCTTTCTTGGTTTCAATGTGCCATTTTCTTCTATTGTGTGCCAAATTCCTTTCTTCATTCTCTTTTCATCAAATCTTTTTCTTTCTCTTTCTTTCTCTCTAGTGGAGCTCAGAATGTATTGATACAAGGCTGTAATTTGGATGAGAAAACTCCAATGAATTCAAGGTGCCGAAACTCATGGATGTGCCAACTTGCTTCTTTATCTCTTTGTTTTTTTTTCAACTGTTTTTTTTTAAACTGTTTTTTTTTTCAGCTGCTAGCTCACTGATTTTACTGCAGCTTCTCCTTATTTTATTGATGATGTGATCAGCTCCTCCAAATTCAGTAGCATCAATTAATTCTTGCAATCAAATGATACAAAAACCCAATTTTCAACCTCTTCTTGATACCAAACTGACTCATGGCAATTTAATTTCTGATTTTTCTCTTTTCCAACTGCATTTCCAGCTC
Source organism: Boesenbergia rotunda (assembly GCA_024364735.1). NCBI lineage: Eukaryota > Viridiplantae > Streptophyta > Magnoliopsida > Zingiberales > Zingiberaceae > Boesenbergia > Boesenbergia rotunda. The sequence goes on along the minus strand of JAGFNQ010005627.1, from coordinate 149,631 downwards.
ACTTCTTCACCTTGTTGTCGAATGATCTTGCTCAGAACAATTAGCCTCAAATAACAGTGGAAAGTTCACTTGAATTTCAGCTCCATATTCAAGTTCCATCCATGGCACACTCACTTTCAAATGGATACAAACTGTTTTGTTTCTTCTTTTTTTTTTTCTTTAAATTCCAGCAACCCCTGCATTGATTCAGAAATATCCAACTGCAATTCAGCTCCTAGAAAAGTAGCCAAAACAATTTCATAGCACTCTTTTCACTTGGGCACAAAATTTCCTGATTTTTCCTTTACACAGATTTTTTTTCTCTTCACTTGTTTCCACCTTGGTTCCTCAACTCTGCACAGATTTCTGCTTCAATTCAAACTTTACAACTTCAATCCAGATTAAACAAAGAGTTACTGATTTCATCTTCCATAATTCCTACTTGATCCAAATCCTCTTGTGCTACCAACTCCATTAATTTCAGATTTTTCTTCATGGCACAGATTTCTGCCTTGAATCTGATTTGTTCAGCTTGTCTTCAGATTTCAGCACTCGGCAGCAACCTTACATTAGTTTCAGCTCAGATTTTTAGCTTCTTTTCAGCTTTTGTACAGCCTTTAAGATTCTTTTCAGTTTCGGTACAGCTACAATTCAAATCAAGCTGTCCAAAACAGCTTTGGCACAGCTTTGTCTTCAACTTTCTGACTTTTCTGCAAAGAACAGCTGAGCTTGTTTTCTTCATTCATCAGCCCTCTCAATTCAGACTTCCAACAAAAGGTTGCTGATCTTGACTTCCCAACTATTGAGCCAAACCAATTTCTCTGAAATAGCAGATTTTTTTTTTCTTCTCTTTACCTTGGCACAAGCTTTTGCGTGCCATTGTTTCTCATTGCAGAAAAATTTTCAAGAATCACACCATGCCACTTTGATCTTCAGAATATGATGAAAACTCTATGTGCTTGAATTGATTTCCATCCTCTTGCTCATTTTTGGTATCAAACTCAACTCCTTTGGCACATGAAAAATTTTTTCGAATTGAAGTGCCTCCTTGATACCAAATCTTTCCAAAAAGCTAGTCACTCCCCCACACTTGAATCTTTGTCCGTCTCGGGCAAAATAGCGTTAGAAACATTCAAAGCAAACAAGTCCATAGAAAAGTGAGGGTAAGAGTAAGAAATAAGTGAAGAAAAATGGAATGAACATGATTTTTGCCAAAATTTGATATGGAAAAGAAATAAAGTGATTAGTCTTTATAGATGTGATCCAATCATTGAAATATGATTTTGAAAGAACCTAAGCAAGTTCTAGAGCACAATGACATATGTGTATCACAAAAGTAAGGCTAATTCTCACTAGGTAAAAAAAAAAAATAATTCATCCCAAGTTCTCAATTAAGAATCTAAAGCAAGTAGTACTCAAGCGTCCAAGATTTCATCCATTAGCTCAAACCCTAAGTTTTGACAACCAAATTTAATTTATTTTCCAAAAGACTCTAAAATGCTATGGAATAACCTAGAGGGATACATTTATTCCTAATCATGCAAAAACATGGTATTTACAATGACTTTTATTCATGTTACTCTACTCACTTAATTATTAACAAGAACTCATTTTAAGAGTGAAAACATGCAATAAAGGAAAAGGCAACAAAGATCAAACTCCCTTTTATTTCTGGCGGTCGGAGTCTGTCAAGAAATAGCCTCCACCGTGGTAGTGGAGGAGTCTGGGTGTGCGATAGAGCTTCTTCCATTTCTTGAAGTTTACAGTGCATCTCTCCCCCACACTTGGACTTTACAGCAACCTGTTCAGGTGGACGAAGGTTATTTAAATACAAAACCCAATTAAGAGGTAGAGTGTTTTGAATTAAAGTAAAATCATCTCCTCCCTCTTTATTCTTTTTGAAACACCCTCCAGGGGGTTTTAGCCTGTTCAGATGAAGCTCCCACTCCAGAAGTCTTCTAGGCCCTGCAAAATCCTGTAATACCCCTCTCAAGCGTGCAGGGTAAGAAAGAAATGAAATAATATCAGTTTTTACATACAATTTATCCAAAAATGAATCACATCCAATAAAATCAAGTTTAGGCATCTCAAAGAATTTTTTACAATGAATATCTACCCAAGATGCATTAAGACACCTATCATAATCAATGAAATCTATTTTGGATGTTCCAATGAAATTTTCCCAATTATTCCCCACATCTGACAAATCAAGAAATGTATCGCAGCCAATGAAATCAACTTTTGGTACCTCTTTTGATGTTTCAAAAAAAATAAAAGAAGTACTTACCTGATCGCGCTGAAAAATACCTGGAGGTTCCACAATGATAGATGTGTCCATAGCTCCCTCCTGGTCAAGTATAGAGTCCGTATCAGGTTCAAGTTCTAATAGGCGCTCAACTGGTATAAGTGATCCTTGGGGCTCTGTGCAATCCCCTACACTTTGAATCTCCACAGAAATAGGTGATCCTTGGGGCTCTGTGCAATCCCCTACACCTAGAATAATCTTTCCAGCTGTAAATGTGTCTGAAATGTCTTCTGAAAAATCCTCAGTCTCAGCAGTAAGTATTTTCTCAGCCTCCTCTGAATCTATAACTCCTCCAGCAAAATCCTCTATAAATCTCTCAGCCTCTAACTCTGTCTGCTCCAGCATCTCAATAATATCCATGCTCCTGATGGAGTGATCCTCTCTCGGATGCTTCTTAGCATCGAAAAGGCTAAACTGAATAACCGTATCTCCAATCTCCATAGAAAGTGTACCGGCATATACATCAATCTTGGTTCTGGCCGTCTTCAGAAACGGTCTCCCTAAAATCAGTGGAGAACGGTGTGCCAAGTAATCTCCCTCCATATCTAAAATATAGAAATCAGCAGGAAATATCAGCTCCTTTACCTTCACCAAGACATCTTCAATCATACCTGCTGGGCGTGTCTGGCTCCTGTCTGCTAGCTGTATCACCACGCCAGTGGGATGTAAAGGGCCTATGCCGAGCATCTGAAAGACTGACCTGGGCATCACATTTATAGAAGCTCCTAAGTCTAACATAGCATCGTGAAATATGGTGCTCCCAATCTCACAAGAAACAGTAAACATCCCAGGGTCTTCACATTTCTGAGGTAGGGCATGGATAAGTGAAGAAACATTTTTCCCAATGCTGACCAATTCATTTTCCTTAAGCTTCCTCTTGTTAACACAAAGATCCTTCAAAAACTTAGCATACTTTGGAACTTTTTTGATCATGGTCAACAAAGGTATATTGATCTCCACTTTGCTGAAAAGCTCCACTAGTTCATTAAATTCCTTAGCCTTCTCCTTCTCCCCTTGTCTTTTGGTTGGAGTTCTCCCTTGTGGAAAAGGCAAAGGAACCCTAAAATCATCGATTTTGGCCGGAGGTAAAGATGCTGAATTCTGCCCTGCTGCCCTTTGTGTAGTGGCTGCTGTCCCTTGTGTCTCGGCACTGATTTCTTCTCCGTTTGCCACCAAATTTGGAGGGTTGCTTGAGGAAAGGGTTGGGAACGGGCTAGGGTTGGAATCAGCTGAATTTGGACTCATTTCAGTGTTGTTTTGGGCCGGAATTGGAGAAGCTGTCCGGTCTCCTGAAAATTCTGCTCTTGGACTCTTCGGAGATGTTGTGACCTTCCCACTCCTCAAATAAATAACACTCACATTTCCTTTGGGATTAGGAATAGTTTGGGAAGGTAGTAGACTGGATCCTTGAGCTTGATTCTGATTGATCCCACTAGCCAATTGACCCAATTGCCTCTCAAGGTTGTGAATATGTTGTTGTTGTTGTTGGAACATTTGTCGCATCTCCATCATCTGTTGTTGCTGATCATTTCCTCCATTTGATCCCCCATATCCTCCTTGATTAGCATAGCTCCTTGACTGATTTTGAAAGGATGAAGTAGGCTGAAAATTTTGAGCTTGCTGTGATCCTTGAAACATGGATTTTTGGGGCTGATAAGAGGACTGATTGGGCTGATTAAATGGCTGATTAGCTTGCTGATATGATGGGAAATTTTGCTGTGTCATGTAGCCTTGAAAGTTCTGATTTTGAGCAGGAAAATTAGGGTGCGAGGGCTGAAAATTTTGACCTTGAAACCCTTGGTTGTAGGGCTGAAAATTCTGATATGTGGGCTGTGTGGGCTGAAAATTGTGTTGGCTTTGAGCTGGAAAAGCTGGGAATGACTGACATCCTTGCTGCCTTGATAAGGTTGCTGGAATTGAGGTTCAAATGCTTGGAATTGTTGCTGAAAATGTTGAGAATTAGGTTGAAACGGAGGCTGAAAATTTGATTTGATTGCTGAAAAGTTGGCTGATTGTTCTGAGGTTGCTGTGACTGCTGTAGGTTCGGTTGATGCTGCTGTGAAGATTGATTTTGAGGCTCTTGTTGGCAGAAAGCATTCCCATATCTCAAGTTAGGATGATTCCTCCAACCGGGGTTATAAGTGGAGGAATATGGATTGTTTCTGGCTGGCAATTGTCCTCTCACTAATGCAGCTACTGTCTCGTCCTGTTGGAGATTGGGGCATGAGTCTGAAGTGTGCTCTAGACTAGAGCAAAATGCCACACACACTTATCACTTGACTAGAAGGTGGAGGTACTGAAGGAATAGCACTAATTCTGTCCATTTTTAATTCCATTTGCTTAAAAGCTGAGGTAAGCTCCATCAATGCATTCTTAACCTCCTTGTTATCAGTGGGGAACTACCTGAACTTCACCACTCCTCTGGTGCTCAAGGCTCTGCCTCCAAATTGTTGGGAATCTCAGCCATGTTAGAAATTAACTCCCTAGCTTGCATTGGTGACTTGTTCACTAAGGCTCCTCCAGCTGCAGCATCTATCAGGACTCTATCCATCTGCAACAGTCCTTCATAAAAATATTGAATCAATAATTGCTCACTGATTTGATGCTGGGGGCAACTTGAACACAACTTGTTAATCTTTCCCAATAATCATATAGTGTCTCGCCCACCACTTGCTGAATCCCACAGATACTTTTTCTGATTATAGTGTGCGGGAAGCTGGGAAATACTTCTCCAAAAATGCCTTCTTCATTGCGATCCAACTAGACACATGTCCTGTAGGCAGATAATAGAACCAGTCCTTGGCTGCTCCTGTCAATTGTGAAGGGGAAAGCTCTCAGCTTGATGTCTTCTTCAGAAATGCCCTGAGGCTTCATAGTAGAGCACACCACATGGAATTCGTGCAAGTGTCTGTTTGGATCCTCCCCAGATAAACCCTGAAATTTTGGCAACAAATTAATAAGCCCAGATCTTAACTCAAAACTTTCTCCTAGCTCTGGATATGCTATGCTGGAGTACTGAAATGCAGCGTCAGGTGCTGTGAGCTCCTTCATGGTTCTCTGGTGGTCTGCCATGTCAATGCCTGAGTGAGTGCTGATAGTCTGAAGAGGAGGGATATCTGCAGTCTCAGAAAGATAGCCTGGCTCCTCCTGACTCTGAAAGTCCTTTCAATCTCAGGATCGAAATCTTCTAATTCAGCACCTAGAGACCTGGTCATAAAAACAAAACAAATCGCAGTAAAAGTGGATAAAAAGATAAATCAAATAAAATCAAATCCAAAGATATAACAATAAGCACAAAAGTAAGTCAAGAATGATATGAAATAAGTGCACAAGCAAAAATCAAACAAGTCAACTAACAGTTCCCCGGCAACGGCGCCAAAAAATTTGACGGGCCCAAATATACTAATTAAAGTTGTCACGAAATGTATGGGCTCATCAAATTTAAAATAATTAATGAATTGCTGGAAACCCTTTTACAATCAAAAGTATGAAAATGTAATATAGGGGCCCACAGGTCGTATTTTTCTCGGGGGACTAGTTGTGTCTTGATTTGCGCTTGATATTTAGGTGTCGTTTGGTGTTTTTGGGTTTCAAATAAAACTTGGGTTTTGGGTTGCTATTGGAAACGAAAATGCAATGAAATGAAATGGCAATAAAAATAAATGAAAACTAAACAAATGTAATAAAAGGGCGATAGCAAGTGATAACTCAATCAAAGGGAAACCGATTCACCCAAAGGAACTTAATCGAATTAGAGGAACAAATCTGAATTTAATTGCTACTAAATGCCAAACAATTAAATCAACACGGAAGCTAAACTTCAATTGAAACTAATGCAAAAACTTCAACTTAATGGTAAAAATGAAACTTGATACTAATGCCGGAAGGAAACTAGGAATTCAGTAATGATCCAAGCCCAAAACAAACTGATTTCAATCTATATGGCACAGCAAAAACAGCAATCAACTTGACACCAATCAATGCATTAGCCTCATCTTGATACAAAGTGGAAGAGTGAACCAAATTTGACACACAAGGTAGAGACTCATGCACCGAAGGTTTATCCTAAATGCAAAACTAGTTACTGATGAGTTCTGAATCAAGACTAATCACTTTATCTTGGAAATCAAACTAACAGCAATTGATATTCAAAACTAAAACAAGCAATTTCAGTTACAAAACAGAACAAGGAATGCAAGAACACTGCTAATTTGCAGACCCTTTCAAATGCAGAAATTAAATTCACTAAACAAGACAATTCGAATGCGCAATCTGATGTTTAGACAAGATATATGAGAGATCTACTCG